>CAUYTI010006625.1:0-21186 GCA_963575145.1 Galago senegalensis | reverse complement strand
CTAGAATGTAAATGTTTTGACACAATGACTATGCAAATGACATGAAATTTATGTGAACCAGCTTGATGAAAGTATTTCAGAATGTATATGAAAACACTACACTGTACCCCATGTTTGTATTGATGTATACAGCTATCATTTCATTAAAAAAAAATTACAAAAAAAAAAAAAGAATCCAAAATCGAATTCACACACGTACCACCACTTCTGACAAGAATGACATGCAATACACGAGAGGAAGACTGCCTTTCAATCAATGGTGCCTAATCCACTGATCCTATATGGCTAGTTGCTATTTTACAAAGCACACATGACAGCATGGATTATACATTATCATCATCAGAAAGTTCTGCTGGACAGTGCTGACAGAGGCTAGGTGGTGGTATACAAATATAAAATAAAAACATTTTTCACTACTAAAGTAAATCTGTTAGTCAAATATCTCTCTAGTGCAGTCATTCTCAACCTGTGGGCTGCAACCCACAGAAACTGTATTAAAGGGCCACGACTAACCTTCTAAAGGAAGGTTAGGAACCACTGCTCTAAGTGTATCAAGGTTGCACTAGTTTGTATTAATTGCTGATATCTTCAATGACCAAAATAAGGCTGGTTCACAGTATCAACACTTAAAAATCCTAGCACTCTGGGAGGCCAAGGTGGGAGGAACACGAGAGCTCAGAATTTCAAGACCAGCCTGAGCAAAAGCAAGAACCCATCTCTATTAAAAATAGAAAAATTATTACCCCATGATTGCATTAATGTACACAGCTATGATTTAATTTTAAAAAATAGAAAAATTAGTCGGGCACTGCAGCAGATGCCTGTAGCCAGCTATTTGAGAGTCCAAAGCAAGATGATCACTTGAACCCAGGAGTTTGAGGTTGCTGTGAGCTATGATACTATAGCACTCTAGCCTGGGCAACTGAGTGAGACTCAATCTTTTAAAAAAGTATTAAAATAAATAAATGTTTAAAGGTTAAAACTATTAAATGCTAACTATGTCAGAAATGAGACTGAAATTTTATGTTTGATGTAAACATACAAAAATAATTCCAACTCCTCTGAGACTATATCTCATTGCCATTAGGTATCAAGTAGGGTTTTTTAAACTGCATTGTTTAACATCTCTAATGCAAAATAAAACATGAAAAGTGGGTTTTTTTGGGTTTTTTTGAGGCAGAACCTCAAGCTGTCACCCTGGGTAGAGTGCTGTGGCATCACAACTCACAGCAACCTCCAACTCCTGGGCTCAAGCGACTCTCTTGCCTCAGCCTTCCAAGTAGCTGAGACTACCGGCGCCTGCCACAACACCCAGCTATTTTTTGGTTGCAGCCATTATTGTTGTTTGGTGGGCCGGGGCTGGATTCAAACCCACCAGCTTAGGTGTATGTGGCTGGCACCTTAGCCGCTTGAGCAACAGGCGCCGAGCCAAAAAGTGTTTTCTATAAGACGATGAAGAGTAAAACACAGGATGAATCATCATCATCTTTTCCATCATCTCTCTTGAAAATGAACACTCACCAATTAAAGAGAGCAAGGAATTATTAGGTCTCATTAATTTAATATGTAAAACAATAATATCTGACTCCTCTGATTTCAAGCTAATGATCAGTTTAACTTAAAAGCATCCTCAAAAAAAAAAAAAAGCATCCTCATGTTGCAAGGTAAATTGTTTGAAAACTTTGCCATTTGCAACTCTTCATCTCTGTGATTTCTGTCTTTTCCTTACTACTTCACAAGCAAAACTAAAAACATAAATTGAATGCTATTGCATAAGAATGCAAATGTCTTCCAAAATCCCCAATATTAAATTTTTGTTTTCATCGTAACACCTTCATTGTACCCACTGGTTTTATAAGAAAATGTTCTAAAACTAAATCTTTGAAATACTCAAAAAATACAATTTTTATCTATTTTACATACAGACCACCACATACCACTATATAATTTTTTTTTAAACAGAGTCTCACTTTGACGCCCTTGATAGAGTGCTGTGGCATCATAGCTCACAACAACCTCAAACTCTTGGGCTCAAATGATCCTTTGCCTCTGCCTCCCAGTAGCTGGGACTACAGGCACCTGCCACAACATCCAGCTATTTTTTTAGAGAAAGGGTCTCAATATTTCTCAGACTAGTCTCAAACCCATGAGCTCAAGCAATCTCCCCACCTCAGCCTCCCAGAGTGCTATGATTATAGGTGTGAGCCACCGCACCTGGCCCTTCAAATTTTATTTTTTAAAAAACCAAGATTCCCCCAGTTTAAAACAAATTTTTGACACCCACTGATTTAGTGATAACCCCCTCATTGTTGGATGAATAAAGCACAATAAGGGAGGGTAGAACAGAGAGGGTGATCTAACTTTTACCAAAGACATCCATGGCACTGTTTCCCCAGAACACCACAGGCATCTGCATTTCACAGGCAGAAAAACCTAAAGCTAGGTGTTACATCGACAATGAAGGACAGGATCAAAATCCAAACCTAGGTCCCAATTTCTTAATATGTTTCCTGAATTCATGAAGTGACAGTGTCCAGGCCAGAATCAAGGCTGCTGGGCTATGAACCACAGCATTCTCTAGGCTACGCCAAGTGTTCAAGTAGTCCCCCACCATCTGGGTAGGTGCTATTTACTGAGGACTCCCACAGGCTGGGTATTGCACCAACCACCTTACAAAGATTATCTCATTTTAAACTTTACCACATCCTGTAAAGTAGGCACTATAGACCCTAGGTGAAGCAGACCAAAACACCAGTCAGCAAAGCAGCACCCAGATAACTCCTCTATCTCCACACTTCCACTGTTGATCCTAAACCATGTTTTGTCAGTGCTTCACCACCAAGATAAATCTATTCTTTACACATCCCTTCCAGTCTGTCCACACAACCACAGTTCCACACACTAATGGAGCCCAAGATCTTCCCCGATGAACACTCAAACCTCAAACTCACCCTGCATCAGATATAATTATTCCCCTGAAAATGTCATTTTAATTGCTGTTTTGATGTCACTTCCATGTAATAGTTGCCATTTGGCTCTCACCTCAAATTGAAAACAATCCATGATTCTTTGCCTCCTACAAACTGCTTACATTTACTGTGCTTCATTCTGCTATCCCCAATCCCCAATCCACAGGCAACCAGAAAAACTAGCTTACAACCTACAGTCACTCTAATATGTAAGTGGTACACATATTACATGGTTAACACATGCACCACCTTATCCAAGAGCATCTCTTCTTTTTTTTTTTTTTTTTTTTTGCAGTGTTTGCCTGGGGCTGGGTCTAAACCCACCACCTCCAGTATATGGGGCCAGCACCTCACTCCTTTGAGCCACAGGCTCCACCCAAACATCTCCTCCTCTTCTAATAAATTGTGCCTCTTCCCAATGCTCATCAACTCCCGAAAGTCTCAGATGACACCTTTGTCAGCAGTACTCCAAACCACCACTCACCTTGCCAGTCTCCCGAAGGCAGATGCCATGCCATAGTCAGAATCACAACTCAGCACACTAGACATTCATCATACCAACTCAAGTCCTGCAGCTGGCCTACAAGTTACTTAAAGCCTAAGCCCATCCAAACAGAATCACAACTATTCTCTATAAGAAACTGCTGCTAAATGTAGTGGCTCATGCTTGTAATCCTAGCACTTTGGGAGGGCTGCTTGAGGCAAAGCGTTCAAGACCAGCCTAGGCAACAGAGAGAAACCCCCATCTCTACAAAACACATTCTAAAAATTAACCAGGTGTGGTGGTGCTTGCCTGTAGCCCCCACTACTCAGGAGGCTGAGGCAGGAGGATCACTTGAGGAGTTCAAGACTGCAGTGAGCTATAATCAGGACACTGGACTCCAGGCTTGGTGACAGAGCAAGACCCTGTCTCTAAAAAACAGAAACCTCTCAAATCAGTACAGTTTCCCTATACTCCTTCCTTGCCTGTACCCATGCCTACCTTCAGGTTGTCCTTTATCAATGCTTAAGATGGGAGATACACACCAACATCTAGAAGGATTAAAGGAGCAGATACTGGTCAAAGCCAAGAACTCTTATTAAGCCACAGGGCCGGTGGGAGGGTGGAAGATTCAGTATATTAAACAGCTCTTGCTGTCATAATGTAATTCTGATTTCCTCCACAAGACTCCATTTTTAGAGCCATGTCCCATGTGATTAGGACATGTGAAGACAGGGCCCCAGAAGGCCCAGAGAGGGCCATCAGATCTAAATTTTATAAAAAGAGGGAGAATTTTTGTTTCCCTTTATATTGCCCAAATGGTAAGAACTCAAGAGCCAAAATTAAACAGGGACTCTACCTAAAATGCAAACATTGTAACCTAATTGTTTTGTACCCTCATATTAATCTGAAATTAAAAACAAAAGATCCAAAATTAGATGATAAGTGCCTTAGCAGGCCATCTTTTGAGGCTGACTTAAGTTAGCTAGAACTCAAAGTTCATAGGAACCCTCCTACAACCACCCCAGCCCACTGTGATCCTCCTTATCTCTTAACATCAAGCTTCCTGTAGCACATATTAGCCTCATGAGATGACACAGCATGTTTCTTTAGAAAAAAAGAGCATGCAGAGACAGCAGGCTGGTCCCTCAGGACCAAATATTTGGCTAGGCAGAGAATACAAAGGTAAGCAAAGTCAAGGCCTCTGCACTCCCACCAACTTATAAAGCAAAAAAGAAATAAAACCATGCTATTTGAAGGGGAAGCACAGGGTGCCATACAACATCTAGCAGGAAGACAGATGGCGACTAGGCAGTCAGATTAGACAGCAGCTTTGGGCCAAGGCTATGTCCAATTAACATAAATCCTTTTAAGCTGCAGTATGGCTTGTTTAGCTTTTGGGGTGGTAGCGGGTTTGAGGGGAGTTATTTTTTGGCCTTTATCCTAGAAGAAGCTGCTAAATCAAGGAAATAGCATGACCAGCATGAACTGTGTGTCAAAAGGCCTAGAGATGGCAGTAAGTGAACCCTGCCAGAAGGAGACAGAACACAGCAGTGGAGGTAGAGGCAAAACACAAAGGACTTACTACTGGGCAGGTTTTAGGAGGAGCAGTGAGGAGACCCAAGTATCAAAAAGACACCTAGCCTGGGGCCTGGTGCTCTGAGACAGAGGCAGCCAATGTGAGATGGAGGCAGGGAAAGGACACCATGAGTCAGATGCAACTACAGAGTAAAAATTAGCTTTCTCTGAGAAAGTGAAAATGTATCCTACCATTTGTCAGGCCAAGATAACCAACACAGATAAAGCCAGCTGCCAAGTAAACAGAAAATATGTCTCCCAACAACACTACATCTATGAAGTGTTATAATGACCTCTTTTTTGAGTGACTAGTTACTTCTATTCACTGAAAAACTTTATTTTGTAAATTCCCAGACTCTTGGAAATTTTGCTTTTGAAATTACACCAGTAAAAAGGAAACATCCCACTCTAATCTGCAGGAGCTAAGTCACCATAGCACAGAACAGCAGCTCTGATCTCCAGGCAGCCATAGAGCTTCAAATAAGGGATTTCTAAGACACAATGTTTCACATCTCTTTGAGCTTTGTAATTTTAAAGGAAAGGGGACTGGGTCACAGTCAGACTTGACACTGACCTCTTTACACACAGCTCTACTTTGCTTTGAGCCCATCAGAACACTGCTTCAATTATGCTTCACCTAGATTCTACACTGCCCTGGAGTCCTATAACAACTCTATCCTTTGTTTAGTGAGATGTCCCATGGTTCCTTCCATGTGTGGCCTCCCTCATTGAAGAGCTATAAACTTGGCCAAGTGTGACAACACAGTCCTGTAACCCTAGCACTATGAGAGGCTGAGGCAGGTGGTTGTTTGAGCTCAGGAGTTTGAGATCAGTCTGAGCAAGAGACTCCATCTCTACTAAAAAAAAAACTAGGGGTGGCGCCAGTGGCTCAAGGAGTAGGACACCAGCCCCATATACCGGGGGTGGCAGGTTCAAGCCCAGCCCTGGCCAAAACTGCAAAAAACAAAAAAAAAAAAAAAAAAGAAAAGAAAAGAAAAACCAGCCCAGGGTTGTGGCAGGCATCTGTAGGCCCAGCTACTCGGGAGGCTGAGGCAAGACAATCACTTGAGCCCAATAATTTAAGGTTGCTGTAAACTATGATGCCATGGCACTCTACCTAGGACATAGAGTGAGACTGTCTCAAAAAAAAAAAAAAAAGCCATAAACTTGACCTTGTCAGACTGGGTGGCTGCTCATGGTGATCTTAGACTGATTAGACTAAGACATTTAGAATTTGAAATCATTGTGAAAACAAGCAGGAAGAATGTCAAGTAGGAGTCAGACACAGGGTCCTGAGCTCAGAGGAGAGTTCAGAGCTAGAGATAAATCCAGCAGACACTGGAATCAAGAAGGTAACTGGGCTCAGCGCCTATAGCTCAACCAGCTAAGGCGCCAGCCACAGACACAGGTGGCAGGTTCAAATCCCCAGCCCAGACCCGCCAAACAATGACGGCTGCAACCAAAAAATAGCAGGGCGTTGTGGCAGGCGCCTGTGGTCCCAGCTACTTGGGAGGCGGAGTCAGCTTGAGCCCAGGAGTTGGAGGTTGCTGTGAGCTGTAATGCCACAGCACTCTACCCAGGGGGACAGCTTGAGGCTCTGTCTCAAAAAAAAAAAAAAGGTAACTGAAACTGTGTGTATGAGATCGCCTAGTGAGAGGTCAGGGAGTAGGACAAGAAGAAAGCCTAGCAACTGCACGATCTACAGCAGTGATTTTCAACCGGTGTGCTGTGAGAGGACGTTAGGTGTGCCTCAAAAACAATTAAAGATCATTGAATCATTTTCAAAAGAAGTTCACTTAAGTATATTCCTTTTTTTTTTTTTTTGATCAATAAAACTTAAGTGTGCAAAGAAGTTTAACCACAGGTTTAAAAGGTTGAAGAACCCTAATCTAAAAGTCTGCTAAGCAGAGAAGAATAAATTGGCAAAGACTAAGAAGAAATAACCAGAGAGATGGGGGTGACATAGGCAAATGCACAGCTTGGGGAAGGCCTGTGCTATGAGGCTAAGTTTCCCAAAGTCGGACTTTGATCAAGTCATCACAGACTCACTTGTGGCCCTCACTTTGTTTGATTTTAAGAAAGGGACTGATTTCCAAACACTGACCCATGCTTACTCACTCACAAGACCCTGGTATTTTTCAAATACCAGTTTAGTAATTTACAGTGACAAATATAACCAACTACCAGACTCACATACTCTGCTACTAGTCAGCACTTTCCTAAAGTTAAATGGAAAAGGAATGATTAATTACTCTCAGAAGTTGATGGATAAGCATGAGATGAGAACTAGAGAAATTAAGAAGTCAGTAACAGTGCCTTGGCCACCAAAGAACATCCAGCAGGGTCCCAAAAATAAACAGAAATCAATGCTGGTATTGAGAACTGACAGAGGGGAGAGCAAGAATAAGGGAACCCACAAGAGATGGTGAACCACCAGAGACTAGCAATAGCACTACAGCTAAAGGGCAGGGGGAGAAAATGGCCTTGCTGAAGTCCAGCAAGAGCGGGCACTGTAGAGGAGGACACCTGGCAGGAGTCCTAGCTGTGGAGAGATGCAGCAAAGCAGGGAAGGAGCATGAGAAAACACCCCCAACTCTAACCACCCAGCATGCCCTCCATTGGTGGGCCCCACTAGCAGCCAGTATGGGAAGCAGGGAACCCTGTCACTGGAGTCCACCTCCCAGAGTATACCACAAGGTACAGAAAAGAAAAGGAGATCTGAGGTCTCTAAAGACAATATAAACACGTCAGGGTGCTATGGTAACCAGGAGCATTCTCTCTTCTAACTGACTGTGGCTAGCCCATTGATCACACTTAAGCAAGAGAGTTACCTTATCTGTACTAAAGCTCCGAACACTACCTGACACCCCCCCAGATGCACCTTTTCTAGAGACTACACAATGATGGCTAACAGTCAAATGCAATTCAGTGAATTAGTCTTACCCACCAAAGGCTGACTTACTCATAGTTCAGCTTCCACCAGGCAAGGACTGAATCAATCTAAGAAAATCTTCAAGAACTTCAATAGGCTCCTGACATATGGCTCAGTTCAGATCTCAAAAATGTGAATGGACAAGTCCTACCAAGCCTGAACTTAAATCAGTATTAAAAACTGAATTGCCGGCCCACCCAGAGACAGCCAGCTGTTTCCACAGAAGCAGTTAATTCTGTGCAAGGCTTCCACATGACAAAAAAAGGATATAATTTTTAGAGATTCTGAGGTATCAAAAGTATAAAATTCTTCTACCAATGAACACAGCAGATACAAAGAAGCTGGTTATAGATATTCCAGAAAACCAGCAAATTTTCCTCCACAACCAACTCACATGTCCAAGTCACTCATTCCTTAGGTTTTATCTGACTTTTCCAAATGCAACTGTAAGGACTGCAACAGCACCTTAAAATGTATTTACAATTACTTCACAGTTATTTACCTAAGCTAAATCTCCCAGAACAGATTACTGTCAACCACCAATGATTCCTAAAACGAAGTAAGACTCACTTTTTTCTACAATCTTTAATTTCTGGAAGCTTTCCAGAACTTCCCCATTTAGTATTCTTGGTAAGAAGTCCCGAATTTGCATCACTTCAGTTGTCAGCCGTTCCAGGTCCTTCTTTCTGACTTTAACAAATTCTTCTTTAGTTCCCATGGGCTAAAAGAACAAGCGTATTTTAAGATTACACTTCTCTTTGTATGATCACAACAGCCCAAATCAATCTGCTTCCATTTCCTTCATGTCTGTGTTCATGGCTTCAAAAGCATGTTTTTCCCCATGAGCCCTCCGCTACAAGCATTCTGTAGATTTCACACATACCCAGACATGTGCGAACCCAGGACATTTTGAGCTGACGCCACAGTTTTAAAAATGATGGCAGAGTTTTTTTTCATTATGTGCAAACAAAAGCCCTATTCCTAAAGGGGAAAGAGGAAGGAAAAGATAAAAACCACCTGCAACATTTTCCTTAACCCTGTCAGGCCAAGCTAATCAGCAAGAAAAGGGCTGGGCGCAACGGGTCTCTCCACAATCCCAGCACTCTGGAAGGCCGAGGCGGGAGGGTTACTCGAGCTCAGGAGTTTGAGACCAGCCTGAGCAAAGCAGACTGCATCTCAACTAAAAACAGAAAAACTATCCAGGCGTTGTGGTGGGCGCCCGTAGTCCCAGCTACTCAGGAGGCTGAGCCAGAGGATCACATGAGCCCCCGAGTCTGAAGACGCTGGGAGCTGCGACGCCACAGCACTCTGCTGAGGGTGGCAGAGTGAGACTCCGTCTCCAAAAACACAGAAAAGAAAAAGCAGTCACCCTCGCTGGACCCCTCCTCGGTAGGCCAAACTCTCTTGGTCATCTCCCCCAACATTCACCCCAACCCCTTCCTCGTCAGCACACTAGGCGCGGGGACCACCAGGGCCGCGGGGTTACAGGGTCGGAACTGGAGCTGGCTCCACAGTCCAGGCGCCTTTTCCGGAAGAATCGCACCAGACCTGGCGCTAAGCCGACGCACGGGGCCGGGGCCGGGGCCGCCCAACAAGATCTGGGCTCCGAAGGGCAGAGGGCACGGAGAGACGACCACCGCTCGCTCTCCCACAAAGCCGGGCCCGCGGAGGTTTGGGGCGGAGGGCGCCTCAGGCCCAGGCCCACCCGCTTCGGCCCAAGCACGCGGTCCGTGAGAAGGCCAGGCTCCCGACCACGCGACAGCGGGCGGTTGCCGAGCACATCGGCCAGGCCTTGAGAGGGAGCAAAACGCGACCACTCGGACTCCGTGCGGCGGCCTGGGCTTTCTTACTGACCCGGCAGTCGTCCTCTGCGCCACCGGCCTCGCCCATGGCCGCAGCGACCCCAGCCCCGTGCGCCTGCGCAGCGGCGCGCCCTCTAACCCCTCACGACGGAAAGCGCGGGAGCACGTTCTCGCCGGGACCAGAACGGACAGCCGCGAGGCTCAAACCGCGTAGAGATCGCGCCGCGTTCTCGACTTCAGATACAAGGGTGGCTTCGGTGAGATCTGTTTCTCCTTTTCTGGCGTAGCTGGGGTCTGAAACTTGTTAACTGCGAAGTATCAGGAAAGAGAGACCCTGCTGTAAATGTCAAAAATGTCGAATCCGTCATTCCTGTTAGGTGAGGACTAGCTAAGGGAAACAGCGTTGACTCGAACCCGTAAGGTTGGACGCGCGTTGACAGAGCACCTGGGAAAGGCCAGCTAACTGCGTGCAGGAATTAAAGACAACCACCCTTAAAGGACACAAACTACACTTAGAAGGAAGTGACAACACAGACACCGTGCAGTGGCCTGGGCCTCCTTACTGACCCAGTAGTGGTCCTCGGTGCCACACGCCTCACCCATGGCCGCAGTGCTTCTAATTATTCGTTAGATGGAATAATTCAGTGTTTGCAGACAGCAGTGTACTGCACTCTGGAGATAGACAATCAAAATACCCTGACTTGATGACCACGCATTAGTTTCACATGTGCCTCATAAACCTCTACAACCTAAAGAGATAGAAATAAGATAACCACTCCAAGTTTGGAGGAGTCACCTCGTCTATTAACTTGCCCCAACACGCCCGCTGAATCCACAAGACTTGACGCAAGTTATTGCACAACTGCCAAACTTGCTTCCCTTCCAATTCTGCTGGAATTAGCCAGCAGAGCACTGCTCACACTTCCCTGGAGCTGCCAGCCAGGACAACCCCTACACACCCTTACACACTAGCTCCAGAACAGAAGGAGCTGCCCCTCCATCTGCCAAGAAGACCCCAGTGATAGCCTTTCCTCCACCCTCAAATCCGCCTGGGGGCTGCCAGGCAGTTAAAAATTCCTGCCTGGAGATCGCAGGACACCACTAGCCGGTGGGCTTGTTAATTGTGCTTAAAGATCCTAGACCAGACCAGGCCAGGCGCAGTGGCTCATGCCTCTAATCCTAAAATCTGGGGAGGCTGAGGCAGGAGGATCCCTTGGACCAGCCCTAGGCAACATAGCAAGACCCTGTCTCTACAAAAAAATAAAAATTAGCAGTCAGGGTGGCACCTGTGGCTCAAAGTAGTGCGTTGGTCCAATATACTACCAGAAGTGGTGGGTTCAAACCCAGCCCCAGCCAAAAACTGAAAGGGCCGTAGTAGTGCGTGCCTGAAGTCTCAGCTACTCCTCAAGCTGAAGCAGGAGGATCGCTGGAGCCCTGGAGTCGGTATCTACAGTGATGACCAGACATCCGGCTTTTGGCAGGACAGTCCTAATTTTTAACAGTTTGTTCCACATCCCCACAGCATTTTTAAAAAGTCCTGATTTTTGAAAAGAATGCATGACAAGTAGGGAAGGGAATAGACAGTTTTCAGCTGCCATGTGGCTATTTCACCAGGATATGAGTTTTATATTTTTGTTAGTTTTATAACATTAAACTTTAATAACAAATAATTGTTGAGAACTGATTATTGAGAACTGCTTATCAAAGTTCGCATTGTTGATCAGTTGTTAGAATTCGATCACCATTGTTTGGACTTAATGAACAATGGCACTTTTTGGCCTTGGCAACCACGGAAACATTTTGTAACTATCTCTCAGATGATACATATCGTACTGTGTGCTAGTGCTAGTTAAACAAGTGATGTCAACAAATCAGCTATTCAGATCATTTAGGTAAGTAATTTATTTATTTATTTCATGAATTTAGCAGACAGTACTCATATTATTTATATTTTATAGTGGCAGCAAAAAGTCTAGCATTGGCCTTGAAAGTGACACGACTTACAAGGTATCATTATTAAAAAATATATATTGATAAGGAAAAGGTTAAATCTTGGACATCAGCAAAACTCACAATAGAGAATAAATGTTTAGAAATATTTCATCATTTTGAAACAAACCATGTTCCATACAATAATGCACTAAAAATTGTGGGATATATGCTGTCTTTACCAGTAACTAATGCTGCAACTGAATGCGTTTTTTCTACAGTAAATAAAGTGTGGACATCAGAAAAATCACAATTAAGCGTTGAGACTTTGAAAGCCATTTTATGTGTGAAATATAATTTAACAAATTCTTGTGAGAAATTTCATGACCTTTTAAACAACGACAGCAATCTACTAAAAAAAATTCACTCAAATGAGAAATATACTAAAGAATAAAATAATACTATACATAACTTTTTAAAGTATTATATTTGTAAATTGCACTTATGTTGAAATTTTAAAAAATGTATTACAATACTATTTTTGTGTTCTATGAAAATTTTTGTTGCTCCATATAGACCAAGTTTTTAATTAAGAACTCCACCCCCACCCACCCCCCAGTCAATGGTGTCCCACTTACCAATGTTAAAATCTAGTCACCTTACTCTAGCAGCCTGGAATCCACTGGACTTTGCATTACAAAACCTGAGGTGATCCTCAAGTTGGAGCAAGGAACATGGCCATGGAGGGTAGAAGAGCTACCAAAACAAAGCCTCCTACATGTTCAGATAGTTGACAACTTAACTGAGAGGAGCCAAAAAAATCACAGAAGAGATGTGAGGCAAGTTGAAACCACCAAGGGCAACACGTCAACTAAGAGAAAGCTG
The DNA here is from genome assembly GCA_963575145.1 of Galago senegalensis. NCBI lineage: Eukaryota > Metazoa > Chordata > Mammalia > Primates > Galagidae > Galago > Galago senegalensis. The sequence continues at coordinate 8,610 of CAUYTI010006625.1, read as the reverse complement.
AATTATCAAAAATGTATAATCTGAACACCAACCATATCTTAGACGTGAATGTGAATAATGGAAACTATTCAGCAATGAGTCCTGAGGAATTTAACGTATGTTAGAATATGTTTCTTCTAGTGATCCGGATGAGATGAAGTCTGAAGAGAATCTAGATGCCTACAATTTAACTGGAAATCAGGCATCATCAACATTTTAGACGGTGTCACAAGGTTCACACTTCCCAGATACATTTTGAATATAATGGACAGAGGAAAGCCTTTATCATAGAGGCAAGATTATCAATACATATGAGTGTTCACATCAGAAAGGCCTCCTGCAAATATAATTAACACGAATAAGCCTTTAATGAATTAGTCACATTGCTCAAGAAATAATTCAGGTAGGCATGAATAATCTTGAACTTATGCACATTTCCCATAATGTATGTGGGAAAACTTTTCATGAAAAATCAAATCTCAACTTATTTCAGAGAACTCCCATTGGTTTAGGGGGGAATCCTGTGTATGTAATGAATATGGAAAGACCTTTCCTCTCAAGTCAAATCTCAGGAACCATCAGGGTATTCACACAATGATAAAACCCTATGAATATAATGAATGTGAGAAAATCTACCATAATTCAAACCTCAAATCACATCAGAGAACTTAAACAGGGGGAACAATTTTACCAATGTAATGAATGTGATAAGTGTTTCATAAGAAGTCATACCTAAAGGTGTATCAGGGAATTTACACAGGGGAAGAAGCCCTTTGAATGTAATGCATGTGGAAAACATTTCATTTTAAGTCAAGCTTCATGAAATATCAGTCTATTTATACATGGAGGAAAACCTCATGATACCTGGAATAAGCATTACAATACATGTAATGACTGTGAAAAAACCTACTTCCACAATTCAGACCTCAAAACATATCAGATAACTCACACGTGGGAAAAAACCCTATGAATGTAATGAATATGGAAAAATTTGTCTAAGAAGTCACACCTCATGGTTTTCACACAGGAGAAAATCCCTTTGAGTGCAATGAACATAGAAAAACTTTTCACCAGAACTCATTATCTCAAACTGCAAAAGGGTATCCAAAGAGGAGTAAAAACCTTTGAATGCAATAAATGTGGAAAAATCTCAGTTTTAAGTCAAATATCATAAGGCCTAATAGTATTCACACTGGGGAGAAAACTCATAAATAATGAGCATGAGAAAGCCTTATGTGAAGGGAGGCCTCCCTTCCTTCATATCAGGGAACTCACACAGGGGAGTAAAATTTATGAATGTAATGAGTATGGGAAAATATTTTACACAAGGATTTTTATGTTATATCTGAAAGTAGACACTGAATTGAGATTTAGAATGCCAGATATTGTTAGGGATTAAAGCTGTGGGAAGGAAGGCAAGGAGTTTGGTTGAGTAGAAGAGAAAAGGGACTATAGGTATACCTTGCAGATATTGTGGATTCAGTACTTAAGCAGCATGACCTTCATAGAAATATAGAAAGTTACATGGTTGTAAAAACACAGTTATAGATCAGTTTTCTTTTTTTTATTTTTCTTTCAGTTTTCTTAAATAATCAAAATTTAATAATACAGATAATGCAAGACTTATCTTGATATAACATAAAAATCCTTGTGTTTTGGGCCATTTTGTAAATGTCTCCCCTCTGTCACTTTTCAAAGTCTACTAAACTGTCACTTCTGGTGAAAAGTGTTTTCCCATTTATTACATTCATAGGAGTTTCCACTTGTGAGTTCTCTGTGTCTAGTGATAAAAAACTACACGTAAAATATTTTCCCATACTCACTAGGGATCTCGTTCATTTTCTGGAACTTTTCATTTAGAAGCTGAACCTTGCCTTTTTTTACTTCTACTTTCAAAATTTTTTTTCTAGTAAACCAGACAAAGCTAATGATTTAAAAATAAAAGAAACAAAGGAATGGGTCAAAAAAATGGCATGCCCTTGGTAGCTGTAAACACCTCTCTGCTCCCCTTTCTTCCTGGAATGTCTGAGGAGTAAGCTGCTATCATCACAAGGCTTCTGGACAGGCAATCAGGAGATGCCCATCCTTACTGCAGCGACAGAGATATTTGCTTTTACAGATCTCTTTCATGTTGAAAAACTGAGGCTGACACTGATAGAAGAGATATATTGATACATTTCGATCTGCAAATACAGATCTTTCTCTATAACACACTGAGTCATTTTTCACTTCAGTAATGTCTGATAGGAACATCCCTAAATGACATTCAGTATCCCAGCAAGAGGTGTCATTATATTGAATCTGATACACAAGAGTATGTTCTATTAGATTGGGAATTATAGTCACATTTCATGCTAAACTCTCTTACATCCAGGAACTTACCTCCCACATTCATATTATTTATATAACAGGGACCAAACACAGTCTCCTCAGTTATGGTACTGTATGTAGCAATCAGATAAAAGAGATGACAAGTCAAAAAATGCAAAAAGAGACAAAACAAGACAATTATAATAAAGAGGTTAATAAAACCACAGTATATAATAATTGTAACTATAAATGCACCCAACATTTGAGCATCTAAATAAAGCAAATATTACTAGGTGTCAAGGAACAGATAGACAGGAAAAGAATAATAGTAGGATATTTCAACATCCCACTTTCAACAATGGACAGATCATCAGGAAAAGAAAACAACAACAAAATAGCATTTAAACTACACTCTAAACTAAATGAACCTAAGTCACATTTATAGAACATGCTACCCAAAAGCTGCATAATCCACATTCTTCTCAACTGTGCATGGAACATATCCAGAACAGATCATATGTTAGGCCACAAAACATGTCTTTAAAAATTCCAAAAAGCCAAAATCCAATCAAGGTGAAGATAGCCAACTAGTGGCAGCTCTTGCCGGACTGTCTCAGCTAGAAGGAAGAGGACTGAACTGAAGTGAACTCAGAGGGAGAGGAAATGAAGGTGCTGGAGTAGTGAAGGGAATCTGGACCCTGCCCCTCCCCCACGGCAACTGCATAAACAAGAATTATGTAAGCCAACCTCTGTTTCATGGGCATCAGTGGGAATAGCTGCTTGCAGAGCAGGCAGGGCACAGAAGCAGTGAAGGGAGATGGCCTGGGCTCTCTACCATATGTGGTGGGAACTAAGGGGGTTTCTGCACTGTAGGGTCCTAATCAGTGACTCTGAAAAGTTGTGAACTGGGAGTGGTCTGTCTCCCCAGCACAAAAGGAAACAGTGGTTCAATTATACTTACATTGGTGAGCCTGGTGCTTGGACTGAGACTGGCTCCTGCATGGGTGGATCTGTCTCCACCCTCTGGGGTGGTTCAGACCATCCATCTGTTGCACTGCCCCTGCCCCCAGCCCTGCCCCAACTGCCTTAGAAAGAGGTGGGCCAAGCCTCCGGCAACCCTGCTCTGGGGAACCCTGGGAGACAGAATATAAGCTGCGAATTTCCCTCCCCCAAATGCAGGACAAAGCCACAGCTTTTTTACCATTATTGTTATTTTTTTTATTGTTGGGGAGTCATCAGGGTACACAGAAACAGGTTACACTGATTGCTTTTGTTAGATAAGGACCCTCTTATATTTGTGCCCCATTTGTTGCTGGCAGGGCTGACACTTTGGCTGTGCAGGTGAGTTCTGACTCCATCTTGTGGGACAGTTCCGCCCCTCATCTGTGAGCGGCCTCCTGCCTAAGAGCATCATCTGGAGGCCCTGTCCTCAGCCCCACCTAACTTGGCTTACAGGAAAAAAGTCTAGTCCTCAGGGATCCTCACACTGTATGGCCCAGAAAGGCAGCTTCAGAGACTATGTGCAGGAAGGGCCACAGGAGAAAGTAGCAACTCATTTATACAGTCAATGGCAAAGGGGTCCACTTCCTGGGACCTTTGGCTGTGATTCCAGGCAGTTTTAGTTTCCAAACAGCCTTAAAACCCTGCCGAGCAAGTCAGCAGAACAATAAGCTTCTGCATTTCTTTGACAGGCCTTGGAAGGGTCAAGGTGAACTCCACAGCCCAGGGTCCTGGAAACATATCAGCCTGCCTGTTTTAGTATGTAAACAACCTTAATCCCTACTGAGCAGGCTCGCTCTGCAGAAAGTGACTGCTCTGCTTTGGCAGGTCTGGAAGAGGTGGGGTGAGCTCCACATCTTCAGGCTTCTGAGCTAGACATCAGCCCCTCAAATCAGGTATCCAAATGGCCCTAAAAATCTACTGAGCCAGTGACAAAACAAGTAGTCACTCTGCATCAGCAGGTCATGAGATAAGTGTGACATCACTGCTTTCTGGGCCAATGAAGCTGATATCGGCCCAGTGGATCAGGCAGCCAAATACCCCTAAAATCCACTGAGCAGTTGGTGGAACAAGAAGCTGCCACTTTGCATTGGCAAGTCCTACAAGAGGTATGGAGAGCTCTGCATTTGGGAGCGGCCAGTGCCAGCACCAGCCTGCCTGACTGGACATCCAAATGCCCCCAGAGCCTGCTAAATGGCACTATTGTCAGCATATAGCTGTGCCACTTGGTCAGCCCAGGCTCCACATTCCTGGCCCTAACTGCCTCCTGTGAGCTGCCTAAGTTAGTCCAACCAGAATATCTCTCAGCAATGATTTAGATATGCCCTAATCCTTCTAGTTTAAAATTTAAAAAAGAAGTAGAAAACACACATGAGGAGGAACCAACAAAAGAACCCTGGCAACATGAAAATTCAGAACAGATCACCTCCACCAAGGGATTACAATGGAGCTACAGGCCATCTCCAAGGCCTCCTACATACTACCCACAATTCCTTATCCTTTCTCTCTACTCCAGCGGCTCAAGATGCTGAAAGGAAAGAAGGCCAAGGGGAAGAAGGCGGCCCCGGCCCCCACTGTGGTGAAGAAGCAGGAGGCCAAGAAGGTAGTGAATCCTCTGTTCGAGAAAAGGCCGAAGAATTTCGGCATTGGGCAGGACATCCAGCCCAAGAGGGACCTCACCTGCTTTGCCAAATGACCCCACTACATCTGGTTGCAGCAGCAAAGAGCCATCCTCTGCAAGTGGCTGAAAGTACCTCCTGCCATTAATCAGTTCACCCAGGGCTTGGGCCACCAAACAGCTACTCAGCTGCTTAAGCTGGCCCACAAGTACAGACCAGAGACAAAGCAAGAAAAGCAGCAGCGACTGTTGGCCTGGGCTGAGAAGAAAACTGCAGGCAAAGGGGGTTGTCCCCACTCAGAGACCACCTGTCCTTAGAGCAGGGTTTAACACTGTCACCACGTTGGTGGAGAACAAGAAGGCTCAGCTGGTGGTGATCGCACAGGATGTGGATCCCATTGAGCTGGTTGTCTTCTTGCCTGCCCTGTGTCAGGAGATGGGGGTCCCTTACGGCATTATCAAGGGGAAGGTCAGGCTGAGGTGTCTCGTCCACAGGAAAACCAGCACCACTGTGGCCTTCATGCAGGTTAACTCAGAAGACAAAGGAGCTCTAGCTAAGCTGGTGCAAGCCATCAGGACCATGACAGATACGATGAGATCCACGGTCACTGGGGAGGCAACGTCCTGGGCCTGAAGTCTATGGCTCGCATTGCCAAGCTGGAAAAGGCTAAGACTAAAGAACTTGCAACTACACTGGACTAAATGTACACTGTTGAGTTTTCTGTACATAAAAATAATATTCAAAAAAAAAGGGAGCTACACCTGAATATGCCATCCATAAAAACGTAAAAAAATTGTCAAAATGACAGAAATGGAATTCAGAATATAGATAGCAAATAAGATGAATGGAATTGAAGAGAAGGTGTAAAAGAAATTCAAAAACTGTCTTAAGAAATGAACAAGGGGGGGCGGAGCCAAGATAGCGGACTGCAGCCAGCTTTTTACAGAAGCTCCCTTCCAGAAGGAGGCTGAAAGGACAGAAGCTTAGCAAATTAGCTGATGGTTTGGAGCAGAGACAAGAGAGAAGATTGAAGAGTGCACTTCAACCTTCCTGAGGCGAGCTGCGACTCCAAAAATACAACCAAAAGGTACAAAATCCACCACCAAGCGGACGGGAGTCCCCTCCCCCACAACAAGGGCTCACGCAGTTTACTCCATGCAAACAAGCAAGCAGATTCTAACTTCCTCCCACTCTATTCCACAGGAGAGACCCCCTAAAAACTGGACCTCCTACCCCTGCCGGCATGCCACGGCACCCTCCAGCCAGACATAAAACTGTAAAACTGTATAAATCTGTATATATTCCCCAACACTGAACGCCAAGGAGTCCCCACCCACCCGCTCTGAGATCTGGAGGTTTATTACCTATGGAGTCCGGATTCTTGGGCATCTCCTTGAGAGAAGTGGAGAGGGAAAGGGCTGGTGCTGTTCTGTGCTGAGGAGGTGTAGGCATGAGGAGAGGAGAGTCGGCTTAGGGGACGCCAGTGCAGCAACGGTGGCATCTTGAGCTGCAGGCTGATGCCATTCCAGCTCCGTCTCTCTGGACAAACAGAGGTTCTGGACAGCAGCCACAGGCAAAACGCAGAGAACTTTTGTGGGTGGAGTGCCAGCCCTCAGGGTGTAATCCCCCTGAGACAAAGGCAGTGGGCAGGCAGAGGCTAGAATTGACCTGAGTGTAAACTGCTATCTGTCTGCTGCTGAGAGCTGAATGCAACCTGAGCGTAAACTGCTATCTGTCTGCTGCCCAGAGCTGAATGCAACCTCTGATTTACAGAGAAATCTAGCTGGAAAGAAGCCTAATTTAAACACGCAAGACCCCCCGTGCCAAACTCAAATTTCTGGCTGATTTTGCCAGTTGTAAACCCTGGAAGCAGTGGCCTACTGGAGTGAACAGGGTCACAGACCTGGGGGATTACAAGTGATTGGGGGCAAGGTGGGGAAGGAGGTATTAACCTTCCCAGACTAACCCATTTGCCAGATGGGTCCCTCTGCCCTCACGGGGTGGGGCAGGCCCAAAATTGCTTGCTAGAGTCACACACCTCACGGGTGGTAGAGGAGATTCCTGCCCCAGGCTCCTGCTCTGGGCAGGCCCAGAACTGCTTGCTAGTGCCACGGGCATTCCACGGGCAGTGGCAGAGAAGTCCTCCATTCCAGGTAGACCCAAAACAGCTTGCTAGAGACACGCACACCCCACAGGGGTCAAGGGAGGAGTTCCCCGCTCCAGGCACCGAAGCTGGGTGGGCCTAGAGCTGCTTGCTAGAGCCACGCGCACCCTGCAGGTGGCAGTGGAGGGGTCTACACTCTGGGAGGGCCCCAAACGGTTTGCTAGAGTCACGTATGTCCCTCGGACAGAGGTGGAGGAGTTCCCCACTCCAGGACCCCATGCTGGGAGGGCACAGATCGGCTTGCTAGCACTGCACACGTCCAACAGGTGATGGTGAAGGAGTCCTCTGCTTCCCCCCAGCTACTCTGGTGGGGCTGAACTAGGACTGATCTGGTCGCTCACGTACCCTATGCTACTGCTGCCATTCCCTCACCCCCTGGCTGCTCCAGGGTGCTGAACTAGGACTGATCTAGCCACTACAGTTCCCCTGTTCCACTGGTTGCCCCAGAGGGGCCGAACTAGGACTGATCTGGCTGCTGCCAGTCTCCTGTTTCCCGGTCGCTCCGGCAGGCTAAACGAGGTCTAATCCAGCCACGCACACTCCTGTGCAGCTGCTGCTGTTCCACTGCACCCCAGCTGCCCCAGCACCCAAGAACTGGGAGAAGACAACAGACATGCTCTGCCTGTCTCTCTGGGCAACCAGAAGGAGCCACCAACTGAATGGTTCTGATAAGGCCTCCAAACAAGATAAACTCAGCATGGGGCGGAATCAGCAGAAAAACTCTGGCAACTCAAATAACCAGAGTAGATCAACTCCTCAAAGGGAAAATGGGGCAGACACAATGGAAGACCCCATCCACAATCAAATGGTTGTGATGTCATAAATCGAGTTCAGAACGTGGATAGCAAATAAGATTAACAGAATGGAAGAAAGGAAGGAATCAGGAGTTCAAGAAATTATTCAAAAGATGTCTCAAGAACTCAATGATTTCAAAGATAAAATTATCAAAGATTTTGAAACACTGAGACAAGAGGTTGCAGCCCTCAAGGATCTGAAAGACACGGTGGAATCCCTCCATAACAGAGTGCAACAGGCAGAAGAAAGGATCTCTGATTGTGAAGACAAAGCTTTTGAAGAAGCCAAGGAATGCAAAGATCAAAAGAAATGGAGAGCAAAAACAGATCTCACTCTCAGAGAACTCTCAGATAATTCAAAGAAAACTAATATTTGCCTTATAGGAATCCCTGAAGGTGATGAAGTTGCTTCACAGAACACTGAAGCTCTTCTTCATGAAATTATGAAAGAGAACTTTCCAGATATTCCAAGAGATCCTGAAATTCAGATAGCAGATAGTTTCAGAAGCCCAGCACGACTCAACCCAAACAAGACATCCCCTAGACACATCATAATTAACTTCACCAAAGTTAAGATGAAAGAGAAAATTCTGAGAGCAGTTAGACATAAGAAAACCATAACATACAAGGGGAAGAGTATTAGGATGACTGCAGATCTCTCAGCTGAAACGTTTCAGGCTAGAAGAGGATGGTCATCGACTTTTAATCTCCTAAAACAAAATAACTTTCAACCCAGGATCCTGTA
>CAUYTI010006620.1:0-23624 GCA_963575145.1 Galago senegalensis | reverse complement strand
CCATTTAGTATTAAGTGCCATTAGATTATGGATATCCTGTTTAGTTAAAGGCAGAATTATTTTTTCTGGGTCTCTCCCAATTAATTGTCTGAGTCTGTGCCTTGCTTTAAGAATTACTGCAGCTATTTTAGAAACATAAAGCACCATTTTTTTTACTTGCCTTATTTGCAAAAAGCACCATGCAACAAAAGCTATTTCTTAAACTATTAACCCAGTAGGAGAATGATCAGATGGGAGAATATAAATATAAAAGTTATTAATTTCTGAAATATGATTTAATTTCAAATATTAAATATATTTTTCAGCCCATTGTAGTTTTTTCTCAGTCTCAGGATTTAATTTTTGGGGCTATCTAGGTTTGGATCTCCTTCTAAAGTGGAGAATAAAATTTTTAAGGGCATAGGTAGGCATGCCCAGGGTAGGTCTAAGCCAATTAATATCTTTCAATAATTTTTGAAAATCATTTAAAGTATGTAAACAATTTCATTTAATTTGAATCTTCTGAGGGATTATTATCTGGGCTTTTATTTTAAACTCCCTCAGAAATTTCTAGTTTATGTTTTTGATGATATTTTTATACTGCTTAAAACATTAATTGTAGTTTATTATTATTAGCATTCATTTTTTAAAATCAATTAACATTCTTATTTTATTTGTTTATTTAATATGATAAACTTGTAATTGTCCTTTCATTAATTAATGAAGATGTTTTTGGTTTTGTAAGGAAATGGGCTATTATTTTACCCATGCCAGTTTATTTGTTTTTTATTGCAATGGAAGGGTAAAGCAGTTTTCAATGGCCCATTCTAGAAAAAATTTTTTTCTAAGAAAAGTAGTTCTTAGCTAGTTTGTTTAGTTTTACTTTGAACATTACTAGATTCTTCTTATATATTAGCTTGGATGGGATCCTGGTTCAAATTAAACATAATTCCTATAGTGGCTCATGAAATTGTAGCATTGCTCCCCACTGTTTTAATAAATTTCTTCCTCTGATGGTAAATTGCAATAGGAGCAATGAAAAGACATAGACTGGCTATTTGCTTATCAGGTGTTTTGTAATTTAAATTTTTTGTAATTTGTTTAATTTCAGACATGTCTTGAGTTTTATAAATGTAACCTTTACTTTAGTCTTAGGCCAATTTCTGGTTATATATGAGAAGCTATTATGGATATGTCTGCTTCTGTATTAATTAAATTTTTAATCTGAACATTATTTTTAAAATTAATACAACATTAGAGATTGGAGTTACTGAAAAAAGCATATTAAAAGACTTGTTTATCTGTGCTTCTTAAGCCTCCATTTAGAGTTACCAGAGCAACCTTTTTTCTTTATGATAAAGTAAAATTAAGATTTGAGGCATGTTTTGTAGTTAGTTGGATATTTTTTGTAGTTGATATCATTATTAAAATTTATTCTTTATAATCTTCATTAATTATTCCTGGATGGACAGATAGTCTATCCATAGTAAGATTAATTATTTTTAAAATTAAGCCTACTGTTGCTTTAGAAATGGGATAATAAAGTCCAGTAGGTAGTTTTTTAGATAGTTTTTATTGTATAAATTAATACCTGTTAGTAAGGGTAAATATAATGTTGCACTTCCTTAAGTATTAAGTTCTGCTAAAATTTGTTTATAATTAACATTTTGAAGAGTCTCTTATAAAAGTAACATTTTGTAAGCCCCTTCCCCTGAAATGAAATGTTTGATTGTTGTTTGTAAATGATCAATGAATTTAAATAAAGTCTCATTATTTCCTTGTAATACTTTAGTAAAAAAATCATTTAATTTTTCTCTTATCATCAACTTTTTGCCAAGCTTAAATATAGATAATTTTTATTTGAAGTAATAAATGTCAAGAATATAACATTTGTAGTTTTGTATATTCGAACTTTTTGTTGTTGTAATAAGTTTTACTTCATAGGGTGATAATAATGGGAACAACATAATTGTAGACAGGAGCTGCTTGCTCTTTAGGTTATTTACAATGTAAATTATATGTCTTTTATTTAATATTAATTATTGTATTGAGTTTAACAAAAGTAGTTTTCTTTCGAGCTTTTGACTGACACCTCTCTGATATGAGAAACAAGGATAGAGATATTAGTTTTAGTATTTGTTAGTTAATAACAGTATTTTTAGAAATTGCTATTGTGCTATTAAAAGTGGTTGTTAGTAAATTTGTCTGAAAAGTGTAAGAGCATTGCACTTCTATGTTAGAATGTAATTCTATTCTTGTTAATAGCTTAAAGTTAAACGTGGGTGAATCCAAAGCTCGCTGAGTCTACTTTTGAGTTTTTTTCTTTTCAACAAGATTTAAATTATAAATATCAGCCAAATGATGTTATTGGAACGAAAGTATTTTAATTTATAGGAATTGGTAAGTGGTTTTCACAATAAGAGATTAATACTCCTACAACATAGTGTGTTTTAAAAATCTTAGAAATTTTATCTGTATTTAAACATGAGAGATGTCGGAGATAAACTCCCTTTGCTCAAGAAATGGCAGTTTGCCTCAATGTGCTCCTTCAGGAGATTGTTTCTGGGAAGCATTTCCTTGAGGTTTGAGCTTCTGTACCTGCCTACAGCTATGCAGAGTGACTTGCCCTAGGAGGTGTGGAGAAACAGCCACAGCCGACACAGCTGAGGTGTAAGGGGGGGAGGGATGGACAGACTGGGCTTTCAGCATTGGGTCCTATTCTCTGCCTTCCTCCTTCATTAGCATTATAATGTGTAACTTCACTTCGGGCCAGCAAGGACAGACAGCAACGCTCCCTAATGTTTTTACTCTAAACAAAATCAATTGTATATGTGTTCCTCAGCCTTCACACTAAATTGTAATCTTAAATGGTTGCTTCCTAATGTTACTTCAACTCTTTGTATATGTGTCAAATTCTTACTGAATGGTGGAAAGTTTATAAGGTAATCAGTAAAGTTTAGCTGGGCTGCTGACCAGAGAGAGTCCCAGTCTCCCTTGAATATTCATTTCGTCTGCAGTTCTTTCCTCTGTGTCCCTATCAGAAGCTCCAATAACATAACACTATCAGAGAGACATGGACCTGAACTTTTTCTGTCATTTCTCTTATTATACAAAAAAATCCATGACATTATTTTTAGTTGTAGAAGGTAATATAGAAACAGGAACATTATAAATAATATTAAAAGTAGAGGCATCCACAGAAGAATGTATTTTAGTAACCTGTTCAAAATCTGGCAAGTTTGGCCAGACCAATTCAAGTTTAATACCTGTGAGTTTAATACCTGTGAGAGTCACAGGTATTAAAGGCTCTTCTTTCCATTTCAAAGGCAACTTAAGAAAAGTAAGAAGTTTAAGAGGCTTAGGAGGAGAACATTTCTCTGAGAGACTTTCTTTCTTTTTTTTTTAAGCTTGAAATATTTTTTCTAAATTTTGTAATTCTTCTTTTTACCTAATGGTAAAATGGTAAAAATTCTTCTTTTACCTAATGGTAAAAAAAGAGAAATTTTAAAAATTTCTCTTTTTCAAAGTATAGAGTGCCAAATTTATTTTTAAAATCTATGAGATCTTTACCAGGGTTATGACCCTATTTTGCATCATTATTGTAAGCACCAGATATCTAGTGGTTGCTTTTGAATTCTTGACCTGTTATAGATTTATTATAACTTAATTGTTCTACCCAATGTTAAATAATAACTTGAAATAATTCTCTTAAAATCTTGGTTCTTACAGTAGCACCAGTTGAAGTTAATAAGTAAAGTAATAAAATCTTAAGTAAAGTAACACACTGTTTTTCCAGGGATAGAGAGTTCTCCATATTTTATTTGCTTATTTATTTCTGAATTAATTCTTCCTTTATGTTTGCCAGGAGTCCAGCTTACTCTAGAGCAGTGAATCTCTTCTGAATTTCAGTTACAATCTTTTTCTTTAAACTTTCAAACTTCTCCCTAGTAGGATATTCACAGGCAGGGAAGCTTGCATCAAAGTCAAGTAGCTATAAAACTAATTAGATCACCAGAGAGCTTTGGTAGTGCCTGCCAGTTTCTCTAGCCCTGAAGTTCATTGTGCATTCTCCTATATAGGCTCCTCTGGATGATTTTCCTCCTCCTCATCCAGCAGCGGTGGAGGAGGAGGGAGCCATTCCCAGTCAGAAGCTGAAGCATCTGAATAGGACTGAAATGGCTCCAGGGCCATATATACCTGATAATAGGCACCTCAAACATTTTTACCTATAAATTCCATCTTTGATGAGCCCTCCTAAAAGCTTTGCCAACTTTCTCACAAACCTTTAATTAAGCTAAATTTTTCTCTTAGGTGTAAATCAATGATAATCTTTCATCACTACCCAAAACAGTTTTCTTAATATGCGAGCAGATGCTGGAATATTTATGGTAGCAATTAAAGTTTTAAAATAAGTAACTTATTGATCCTCTAACATAGATGTTTGTTGTACAGTTAAATTATCCTCTATCTCTCTTTCTTATCCTGAGAGTCTTATGTACTATGCGTCCCCCACTCCAGTCAGGTTCCAGAAGTCCATGTCCTACCTCAAGCAGTTTCCACAAAGGGCTCCATGTGCAGTTCAAATGAAGGCTGCCATCCCCCACTCAGCATTCACTGAGTCTTTACCTGCCCTTCTAGTGACCCTGCAATGCACCCTGCTCACTGTGCCAATTTGTTGTGTTGGGGTTTCAAAAGAGAAAGACAGTGTCACCACAGGTGCAGTCTCACATCTGGAATTACTATAGTGAAAGAGATAATTCCAAATGCACGACTGCACCTGTGGTGATGCTGTCTGTCTCTCTTGAAACCTCATGACAACATACTCAACAAATTTTTCTTGCAGATGGGAACCTTTTCAAAAACACCACCCTCATAACAAGCCATCTCTTCAGACATAAAATATGAAATGTTTTTCAAAGTAGGTTTTGTGGACAAGGGTGGTTCTTCATGCCTCTGTTCTTGGATATTTGAGAGTCCCAGTCAGTTGGATCAACTGATCTTCCAAATGGGAGAACAACACGTGAGATACCCATCTCTGAAAAAGAAAAAGCAGGCGAATTGTTGCATGCTCCTGGATTTCCAGGTGAGAGAATAGATTTGCTTGATGAGAACACATGAAATTATATGTGAGCTATAATACCAAGGTACTGTACCAAAGGAAACAAAACAAGACTATTTCTCAATAAATAAATGGAGAAAACCATTTGTATTGGAGTTACTCATTATTCTTTTTTAAAATAGAGACAGAGATTTACTTCCTTTATTACACTCATTAATGTTCTGTGGTGAATACAGATCACAGCAACTTCCAACTCCTGAGTTTAGGCAATTTTCTTCTCTCAGTCTCCAAAGTAGATGGGAGTAAAAGATGAATGCCACAAGACACGGCTATTATTTTCATATTTCAACAGGGATATAATGTTAAAAATTTCCCACTAGATTAGATGTCAGCTGGAGAAATTATTCTCTCACAAGGAAATTTTTTTCCTACATCCCTTAGTCATCAAGACCTCTGATTTTACACGATCTTTCAGTATCTTAGATTATTTTAGTCACTATAAACTACTTACACAGTGAATTCTTGTTTCAATTATTTTTTTTTTAATAAACTCTAATATATCCAGATTATACACTCCACCCTTCTGTTGCATTTTTCTACCTTGGCCAACATTTCCTTGCTGAAATTAGTGCAAGACGGGGGACTGGTCATCTCCTGATGACCCCTCACATCAACTGGCATCTCCTGTGTAACCAGCCACAAATGACCTTGTTCTGAGTCAATGTTTCCTGCTCCCCCCAGCGATGACAATAAATCTCCTTCTTTATGTTGTAATGTATTCCATCCTCTTGCTGACCTTTTCTCATATTTTGCTCTTCAAATATGTGCCTAGGAAAATTTCTTTATTTCTATCTTTCTTTCATTATTTTTTCAGGATACCAGCTCTCACCATGTACCCTAGTCTAGATTGTTTATGACCTGGGCCTTGAACACAATCACATCCAACTATTTGGTTGATGTGCTCCTCCTGTCTCAGCCTGTGGAGAAACTGGTAAAGGATACAACACTTGACTACTCTTTCAATTGAAGTGGAAAACCGGTTGGAGATGAGGCCTAAGAGTGTCTTTGTATTGCTCTGCCTTATCTATAACACGAGATCTCAGGGGATTTGCCCAGTTTTTCTGACAAGACCATTGAAATATTGTAGTTATGTGGGGAATAAGTCTTTGAGCTCTTCGAAAACAATAAGTTTAGAGAACTTGGAAGATTGTCCAATCCTCAGGCCTTGGTTAAGCATAGGGAGTGTTCAAGACTGTTATACATATCTATGTTGAGAGAACACCACAAATACGCATAGATGTCTTTTATTCTTAACAAGTTTTATTAGTTAGTGTGTATTGTACATGTGATCCACTCTAACTTTTCAATGTGCACTGTTGCTAAGAAGCCAAATTTTTGACACACCTCGTATGAAATTTAGGATTGATGGAAATTTAAAGATAGGCTTGCATTCCCCATGATCATCTTAAATAAGTGCAGTTATAGAGTACAGTACTACACACAGTGCAACACCGATTTTGAGTGGTAACTTTTAGTGAAACACCAACTGTACAAAATTAGCCTATTCTAGAGAAAGAAGTAAAACATTGTGAAAAGTAGAACTGGGAATTGTGTGACTTATGATTTAGGTTTGTCAAATGATTGTCCATTTGTTGGAATCTTTTTCTTGTTCTCTAACAACCCAGGCTAGCACTATGTGTAAAACACACTCTTCCATTTGATTACAAATCTGTGATTGAAACAAAAAAAAAAATGGATTTTTAAATCTTTTCTCCATGGTTACACAACAAAATTTAGGAAGCAGGAATTAAGTGTGGAGAAATGAACCCCACTCTTTGAAACAGTTGGAATCCAACAAAAAACCCAGAAAGAAACTACTCATGCTTAGCAGGAATAATATAATTCTTAAAGATTGTAACTCAAGGAAACACCCATGATGATGTCTTCCATGGTGACCATGTAGTGACTTCATCCTGGAATGTCCTGGAATCCACACTTCTGGTCAGAGATAGCCACTGGACTTTTCTGCTCACTTCCGCTGGTGTCCTGCAAGTGTTTGATCCAGGACATTCTTAGCCCTCCATCCATACACAGAGAAGTGATCTCCCATTTGTGCCCTATTGATTACATTAATGGCTGAGATTCCAGTCAATAGGCTCACACAAATGTGTAGATTTTATACAGCAGTGAGAGTCAAGCTGAATTCTAGATGTTAAAAGAGCATTCAGTAGTATGACTTTTTTTTTTTTTTTTTTTTGAGACAGAGTTTCACTTGCCACTGTTGGTACAGTGGTGGGCCATCCCAGGTCACAGGAACCTCCATTTCCCAGTATTAGGCTATTCTTTTTCCTCAGCTTCTCAATAGCTTAAACTATGGGTTCCCACCTCAATGATCAGCTATTTTTTGCTGCAGATTGGCTGGGACCATTTTTGAGCTCACCACCCTTAAAGCAAGGCAGTGCTCAGACACCAAATTTGGGATATTTTACAAACAAGGTTTCATCATTAGGGTTCATTCCTCATGCCTTTCATCTTGGTAATTGATGAAGCCCAGTCAGATGGATTGTCTGTGCTTCTGAATTGGAGACTGGCGTCAGCACTAGTGAGATACCCATCTTTTAATAATAAAAAAATGGCTGGATTGTATGAAGGCCACTGGCAGCCAGCTGAGGGAATAGGTTGGCTTGATTAGAAAACTTGAAGTTTTCTGTGAGCCATCATATCAGGGTACTCTACCAAAGGCAACAAATCAAGGTTATGTCTCAATAAATAAATGGAGAAAAGTATTTGTATTGAAATTATTCACCATTTTGATTTTATTTTTTTTATAGAATGTTGTCATGTGTTTTTCTCCAGTGGATGGTGTCACAGAATATTTATTTGCTATTGAATTTGTATAGAATAAAGTAGTCTATAGGTTTTAGATGATGGGTATCACTCTTCTTTATTTCTTTCTGGCTTATATAGCTGGTGCTGCATGTACACACAGTTAATCAATAATCATAGTATGACTTCTCGTACACATTGTTAAAAACAAATTAACCATTCCATGGTGCTTGCTAGTTACTGATAAAGTAATACACATTCTTGTAAGTAATCCAGTCTTATCATAAAAGTAATGACAGTAAAGTACATTGTCAACTTCTTAGTCAACTATGATAAATTGAGTAATCTGTTGTGGGGGAGAAGGCTATTTTTTTGCCTGCTCTTTGAAGTCTCAAGTCATTCAGAGGCAGTAACTTAATCTTGTACAGCCACAAGGAAGAGGCCCCTGAGACATACCAACGATGCACTTACATACCTCAGTCTCTGGCCAACTTCAAATCAGAGGAATATTACATCCTGAATACCAGGGAAAAGTCCATGGATTTTTTAATTAGAGCCTGGTAGTTTGTAGAAAAAACAAGACTTTTAATATGGCTTACTCTTAGTCATTGTGTCAAAACATTTATATCCTAGTTCTAGAAAAGTTCACTTGTACCCTTGTTAGACAGATTTATAGGTGAAAACACTGCACTGTACCCCATGTTTGCATTAATGTATACAGCTATCATTTAATTAAAAAAAGACATTGGTAATATTTTAAATTAAAAAATCATTAAAAAATGACTTACTTTCAGATATGCCAGGGATAAAGTCACAGGCTTTTGCCTATATTTCCCCATTTTTCTGAAGATGAGCATTCATGTCCCTCATCATAAGACCAAAGACAGCAGCATGTCTTTCATTTTCAGTCTTAGTCTGGTTAACTATTCTACAAATTATATATAAAATGAAACATAAATTTAGTAGTAAAGTAAACAATCTCACAGAACCTTCAAGGAACCTATTTATCTCATGTAAAGGATTAAGTTGTTCAATTCCATTTGCTATTCCTTGCAAGATGCGGTCAACATCATCACCTTTTCCACTTTGCTTTAGAAAGTTGCATACTCTTCATGTTGTAAATCCATAATATTCACAGTCAAATTCTCATGGTTTAATGTTTTTTAACCTTATCCCAAGAAAATTTAGTTTCATTATAGGTAGCAGGGTTAATATAAAAGTTTGCTAAATTCCAATCACATTTAAGCTTAATTTGTTTCTATAAATTGGCTAATTAATCTCCCAACATTACCACAGCATGATTTATATTTGAAATTTCATTGTATAATTCAGTATCAATTTGTTTCTGGGCAGGCAAAAATTGCTCAGAATTCTTGTGCCAATCGGACGCAAAATTCTGCGTCAGGATGTTCTGAGTCAAGGCAACTCCTAAAGTAGCTGTGGTTGCAATAACTGGGATGATTCCTAAGATGGAAATCAGAAGTCCAATGAAGCATTTGCTTCTTTTCAGAATATGGTCAGCCAACATCTGGAGTATACAGAGAGACGGGAATTCCTGCCCCATCTCATCAGGTTCATAGGAAGCCACACACTAGTGTGAACTCTGAGAAGATACAGCTGTTTCTTTGAAGGGTTAAAACTTAAAAATTTGTTAATACGAGTGAACATTTGACATTTTAAACAGAATAGCTCTCCTGTTAGTTTATTCCAAATAGCATTACACTTCAGCTACACAAAGGGTAATTATAGACAAACCTGCATGTATTTTGTTTCTTTCATGTCAAATCTCATTTCATGGACAATTTTCTATTTACTTTGTTGTCCTGTCCAGGCTTTTGAAGGCTAGAAAGCTACTGACACTTTCCACAATTGACTCTGTTTAGGATATATAGCCATGTCAGAAGAAGTTGGTGGAAAACTGCTGTTAATCCAAGTAAAGGAGACATACTCAATATTAGTATGGTACTTTGTCATCTGTTATGTAAAATGAATATGGGACAGCAATAGCAGTTCTTGAGGTCATATTTGGAGCCAATCAGTGACTTTCCCTTTAAGTGTTGCTGTGAGTTCCTTTACATTTTATCTAGTGAACCCAGGCATAGACATCTTTGACAGAATGCAAAGTACAAGTGGGTAATTCCAAGTAGGTAGTTAACATATACATATCAGCAAATATCTCTAGGCCCTTAGGGCCAATTTCTTGTAAGCTAATCCAGGCCTGAGTATCCATGTTTATATAATGAGATTGATCCCCTCCTATAGTGATATAGGAGGACCAATAACCCTAGTTGTATATTTAGTAATGTAAGTGTCTTCTTCCTCAGGCTTAAATGGCTGTCTATTATCATATGTGACTGGAAGCCTAGATGAGTCCTTAACATAAATAGTTACAGTTGGTTCTGGACAACTAACTACAAGTACAAGGGAAAGATTAGGGACATAAGTCGAGTTTTCTTCTCTCTATCCTTCTACACGGGTTGACAATAAAGCATTTATGCCAAAAATAATTTTTACCCCATAAATTTCCTTTTGAGAGAATTTTTTCCAAGGTATTAGCCTTACAACACATGCTTCCAAGTTACTAGGGCGGAGCATTTTTCTTTCTCTGTGTCAGGGTCAATCTTCTCTTCTTCAAGTTGATTGTCACTGTCTTGATGCTTTTCTTATCTTTTCCATGGTATGAGCATGAGTCCTCCAGACTATGCCTGATTTTTATGTTCTTATCTGGAACCCAAAGTTTAGAATTTCCTGTAGAAATATAAGCATAATCAATTTCACATAATATCATATTTGCCGGTACCCAAGCATTGTTATATTTTTATAATATACTGGTTGATTTAATGGTGGGGATGTAACAGTTATCCAGTGCTTATATGCTGGAATCTTCACATTTTCATTCATATTCAAAAAAATTTAAAATAAATAAGACAGAGGACATTCTTTGTCTAGGGGTACCATTATACTGTTTTCCCCTTTTTTCTCTTTTAATATAATTTCTTTTTTGGGAGGCAGAGGCAAGAGACTCGCTTGAGCCCAGGAGTTGGAGGTTGCTGTGAGCTGTAATGCCACGGCACTCATATATATATATATATATATATATATATATATATATATATATAAATTCTTTTAATGGTATTTTTTGTCTTTCAATTGTAGTTTGAACTGTGCTATTGCCAGGTATATCAGTAACAAGTTTTATATTATGTAATTTTAAAAAGTCTTGGCATTTATATAAATATAATCAGATCCATTGTCTGTTTTTATAGATAATGGCTTAACCGTTACTGAAAAGCTTCTAATAGATGAGTAATAACTGAATCAGATTTTTCTGATGATAATGCTGATGCCCAAGAAAAAATGAAAATACATGCAAATTAAATGACGTATATATTTTAATTTTCCAAATTCAGGGAATTGAGTAACATCCATTTGCCATAATTGATTAGATACTAAACCTCTGGGGTTAACTCACATAGGTATATGTGAAGCAGTTTATGGCTGAAAAGAGGGGCAAAAGATAGAAATGTCTCAAGTATTGTTCCAAGAGATATCATGTCTTCCTTTAAATGCTTTAACATTAGAATGATGTAATTCATGTTCGTGTTTATCTGATAGTATAGATCCAATTAATTGATCCATAGTGTAAATCCCTCTACCAATAGGTCTCGGTAAATTAGTAGTTGCTCTTACATGAGTAATATAAATAAGATGTAACCTTTTCCTTATTAATTATTGTAAGGTAGAAAAGAATGCTGTTAATTATTAATTATTAGTAGGTAAAGTAACTGTTTCTATTTTTGTATTATGTGGGTAAAATACAAGGAATCATTAATTATATTTGAAGCTTGACTATGGTAATCTGTTAATAACACTATTATAGAAAATAATTCTGCTTTTTGTGCAGAATTATAAGGGGACTGTGGCACTTTATGGAAATTTAAACCCAAATATTCAGCTACTCCCCTTTTATTAGTATCTGTATAAAATGATCCCTATTTTCAATATGTTCCAATTTAGCAACTTTAGGTAGAATCCATGTAGTATTTTTAAGAATTTGAATTCTTTTTTCCTGTGGAAAATGGTTATCTATAATTAAAATAATATATGATAAAGAAATTTACCATTTGGTGTTTCACATCAATAAATCAGATATTTGATTATTAGTTATTGGAAGTACAATTTTTTTCTGCATCTCTTCCAACTAATTGTTTTAAACGCTATTTCCTTTTAAGTTACATATGCATGTTGTGGACAATTGTTTCCATCTTTTTAGAAGCTTTATTAGGTAAAAAACACCACTCTAGAAATACTGGTACTTGGACAATTAATCAAGTGGGAGAATGTATTGATGGAAAAACATCAATATAAAAATCATTGCTTTGAGAAATTCAGTTTAAATGAGCACCTTGAATATGTTTCTCAATCCATTGTAAGTCCTTGTTACCTTCTGGTGTAAGTTTCCTAGGGTTATTGAAATTAGAATCTCCTTCTAGTATAGCAAATAAATAATTAAGAGCATATGTGCAAGTTCCTAAATTTCATATCATCTAATTAATATTTACTATTAATTTTTGAAAATAATTGAGAGTATGAAGTGAATCTCTTCAAATTTGGATTTATCTGTTGAATAATATTTTGAGCAATTATATGATATTCTAAATATTCCCATGGCTCATAACTCTGAAATTTATCTTTAGATATTTGGAGGCCATATTCTTCAAATTTAATACAAGCTAATTGAAATAATTTTTGTAATGTATCTGCAATAGGATAGGATAATAATATATCAATCTTACAATGCAAACAGATGCTATATGGAAATTTTATTTCCTTCAAAACTTTGATCTACAAATAATTGATACAAGGTTGGGCTGTTTAACTTTCCTTGTGACAAGACATTCAAATTATATCTTTTTGGCTTTTCATTATTTAAAACTGGGACAGTGAACGCAAAGCATCCAGCATCCTTCTGTTGCAAGCAGATGTTAAAAAAGCAATCTTTTAGATCAATGATAACAATTGGATAATGATTTCGAGTGAAAGTAGGATTGGCGATTCCTGGCTGTAAAGAGCCCATAGTTTGAATTATAATATTTGTTCATCTTAAGTCAGTCAGAATTCTCCGTTTACCTGAGTTCTTTTTAATTACAAAAACAGGACTGTTCCACTTGCTTGGGATTGATTATATATGGCTGGCCTTTAGTTGTTCTTTAATTAACTGATGAAGTGCTCATGCTTTAGCAAAGGAAGTGGCCACTGTTTTACCTAAACTGTTTTATATGTTTTCCATTGCAAAGAGAGAGCAGAATGCTTCTCAGTGACCCCTAGAAAAAGCCCTCTAGCAAAGATGGCTTTTCTAAGCCTGTTTTTTCTCTTTGCATTTGAATAACATCAGGCTCAATCTTTAAAATGGTCTGCATAGGTTCAAACTCCATGTTAAGCATGATATTTTTGGTAGCCTTAGAAATAGTGGGAATAGTAACCATTGTTGCACACTGTTTCCATAAATCTCTTTCCCAGAGGATAATTGCAATAGGAGAAATTAAAGAACGAATACTGGCAGCTTGGCCAATGGGTCCCTTACACTTTAAAGTTTCAGTACTCTGTTCTATATCAGACATTGTTACAAGCCCAGTGAATTTGGCCCCATATGAGAAGCAATGATGGATACATCAGCCCCAGTGTATACCAAACCTTTGGTCTGGATATTATCTTTAAAAGTGACATCACATTGGGGATGAGAGTCACTTACAAAAGTATGCCAAAAGACTTATTTATGTGATTCCAAAGTCTCCTTCTAGTGCTACCAGACTGGATCTGCCTTTTTGATTAGGTGATATTAAGATTTGAGCCACAACTGTCCTGCCATTAGTTGGACATCTTTTGTATCTGAAGACATTATTAAAATTCTCCTTTATAATCTTCATCAATTACTCCTGGACGGACTGATATTCCTTTCATAACAACACTGCTTCTTTCTAGAATTAAGTTTACTCTTCCCTCAGGCATGGTGCCAAAAACTTCAGTCGGTAGATTTTTAGGTGATTCCTTACTATGTAAATTAACACCTGTTAATGCAGCTATATCTAATGCTGCACTTTTTTGAGTGGCATGAAATAAATCTTGAATGTAAATTTTATTCTGTGGTTTGATTTCTAAATTATCCAGATTTGTATAAGGGTGTGCATTCTGGTGATTCTCATCATTAGAATCATTTTTTTTGCTATGAACTAAATCCACTTTTGTACATTTTGTAACCCTTCTTTCACCATTTTTCTTAGTTCTTTTACATAGTCAAGGTTTGAGCTTCCGAAGATGCCAATTGCACTCGTGCATATCTCTTGAGTGGATGGTGTCACAGAGTATAGGTTTGCTATTGAAATTGCATAGCTACCAAACTTCTTTATTTCTTTCCAGCTTATGTAAACAGTGCTGCACACACACACAATTACTAAATAATCATACCATTACTTCACTAAGATATTGTAAAAAACAAATTAACTTTTCCATGGTGCTTTCTAGTCTACCAATCAAATGATACACATTCTTGTAAGTAATCTATTCTTCTCAAATAGTAATCGTAGTAAAGCACATTGTCAACTTATTAACCCACTTATTGATAAATTTGGAAAACTGCTGTGCGGTCGAAGGCTGTTTGTGTGCCGGATCTATGAAGCCCCAAGCCATCTGGAAGTAGTAACTTAATCTTGCACAAACACAAGTACACAGGTCCCTGAGACATACCCATGAAGCACTTACACAACTCATCCTCCTCATTAGCTTCAAGTCAGAGGAATGTTACATCCTACATACCAGGGCAAAGTCTGTGGGGTTGTGACTTAGAGCCTGTTAGTTTGTAGAAAAACAAGACTTTAATACTGCTTACTCTCAGAAAAGCCAGAGGTAAAGACATATAGGCTTTTCACCTATAAGAAAGAGAGACTTACTTTATCACACTCAATAAAGTTCTGTCACATCCATGGATCACAGCGACCTCCATATTCTGGGCTTAGGCAATTGTCTCCTGTCAGCATTCTAGGTACACAGGACTACATGTTCATGACACAATGCCTGGTTATTATTTTTACTTTTGACCACAAATCTAGAGTTGAAAAATTTCCACCTATAATAGATGTCAACTGAAGAAAATATTCTCTTAGGAAAATTCTTTACCTTCAACCAATATTAGTTAGGACATCAGGGTGGTGCCTGTGGATTGAGGGGATAAGGTACTTCCCACTTAGACCTAAAGTATTATGATCAAACCCAGACCTGGAGAAAAAAACGCTAAAAAATTCAGATTTTACACAACTCTGACCTTTTGGTATCTTAGATACTTGTAGTCACTCTAAATTGTCCAAACAGTGAATTATTGGCTCATGTCAGGTTTTTTTATTCACACTAAAATATCCAGATTATACACTTCACCCATTATATTGTACTTTTCAATCTATAGTAATATTCATTTGCCCCAATCAGTCCAAGACAAAGGAAAAGACATATCTGGATGACCTCTACACATCAGATCATCTGGCCATCTCCTAAGGAACTAATCACAAATAAGTTTGTTCCTTCCCCTTGGGAACAAACATCAATCACCACTCTTGTACTCCATCTGCCTACTGACCTTTCCACGTAATTTCACTCTTGGAAACTGCAAATAGCATTCTCTCTCTCTCTTTCTCTCTCTCTCTTTCTTTTCTTTTCTTCTTCATTATTTTCAGTGAGAATGCCTCTCACTCTGTTCCCCAGAGTAATTTATCCATGACTTTAACTTTCCCCTCAATGGCATCCAACTCTACTATTGAATTGATCCTCCTGCCTCAGCCTCTACAGTAGCAGAAACAACAGATTAGTGATAAAACACTTGACCACCCTTTCTATTTGAGTAGAAACCCAGTGCAAAATCAGGGCTTAGGTTGTCCTTCAGTTGCTCAGCCTGTCTCTAACATGGAAGCTCAGGAGATCTATTCAATTTGGCTTCCCAGAGCACTTAAATATTTTAGTCATGCATGGGATATGTAATTGAGCTCTATTTAAGAAATGAGCTTGTAAGGGACTTTAAGGAGAGTCCAATCCTTAGTCCTCCATGAACCATAGAGAATATGTCAACACTGTTTTACATATCCATTGTGGTAGATCACAAGAACATTGTGTAGATCTCTTTTATCATTATCAGGTATGATTAGTTAATGTATATTATATGTGTGATGAAAAATAATTCTTCAAAGGGTGTTGTGGCCAATAAACCAAAAGTTTAAACACACCTAGCATGGAATTTAAAATTGATGTAAATTTAAAGTTAGATTGACATTTCCCATGATCATAATAAATAACTGCAGATATGGAGATACTACTGTACACAGTGCCTCACCTGATTTCAAGAGGGAAACTTCATTGAGACACCAACCATATGAAACAAGCATATTCTAGAGAAAGAAGTGAAATGTTCAGAAAAAGTAGAACTAGGAATTGTGTTATGTACTATTTATGTCTGTCAAATCATTGTCCAATCATTGGTCTCAATTTCTTGTTTTATAATATCAAAGGGCAGTACTAGGTTTAAACCACACTCTTCCATTTGATCCCAAATCTTTGACTTCAATACAAAAAGATGGGTTGTTTATTTCCTTAGCCATGGGTATAAAACAAGATTTAGGAAGCAGGATTTCAGTGTGGAGAAATGAACCACACATTTTGTAACAGTTTTAACCAAACAATAAGCCCAGAAAACAACTATGAATGCTTAGCAGGAATAATATTATACTTAAAGATTGTAAACCAGGGCAACACACATTGTGAAATCCACCATGGTTACCATAAACTGACTTCATTCTGGAATGTCCTGGGATCTAGGCTTCTGGTCTAAGATACTCACTGGACTTTTCTGCTCACTTCAGCTGCTGTCCTACAAGTGTTTGATCCAGGACATTTCTTAGCCCTCGATGCACTGAAGGGATGTAATCTTCCATTTCTTCCTTATTAAGTACATCTAGAGCTGAGATTTCAGTCAATAGGCTGACAGAACTGTTGAGATTTTAAACAACACTGAGACTCAAGCTGCATTCCAGATGGTAAAACTGCCTAGGGACATAAGGAGAGTGATCTTTGTTCTTTTTTTTATTTTTAATTGAAAATGACTTTCACTTTGCCACTCTTGGTAAAGTGCTGTGCCATGACAGCTCACAGAAACCTACATCTCCTGGGATCAGATGTTTCTTTTGCCTCAGCCTCACCAGTAGCTTAACCTACATGTTCCCACCATAATGCCCAGCTATATATTGTTGCAGATTGGCTGTGTTCATTTTTGAACTCAACACCCTCATAGTGAGCCACCACTTTAGACATCAAGGTAGGATATTTTTTAAACCAGGTTTTGTGGCCTAGTTTTCTGTCCATGCCTCTCATCTTGGCAATTTGGGAGGCCCAGTCAGGTGGATTGCCTGAGCTTATGAATTGGAGATGAGCCTCATCACTAGTGAGATATCCACCTCTAAAGAATGAAAAATGGCCAGATGTAATGGAGGCTCCTGGTATGCTAGCTGAGGTAATAAGTTAACTTAATGAGAATACTTGAAGTTTGTTGTGAGCTATTATATGAGGGAAGTCTACTGAAGGCAACAAAACAATACTCAGTCTCAATAAATAAATGGAGAAAACCATTTGCATTGGAGTTTCTCCTCATTTTTTCTTTTTTTTTTATAGAGATAGATACTAACTTTATCAAACTCAGTAAAGTTCTGTGGCATCTACAGATCACATCAAAATCCAATTCCTCATCTTAGGATATTTTTTTTCTCTCAGCTTCCCAAGTAGTTTTGACTATAGGTTCACTCCACAACACTTGGCTATTATTTTTAGTGTATTTTTTCTTTTTTTTTTTTTGCACTTTTTGGCCAGGCCTTGGTTTGAACCTGACATCTTTGACATTCAGGGCAGGTGCCCCAATCATTTGAGTTACAGGTGCTGCCCTGTTATTTTGACCTTTCACCACAGATCTGGTATAGAAAATTTTCCCATACATTAGATGTCAACTGAAGTTATTTTGCCATCCCCATTTTCCCATACATTAGATGTCAACTGAAATTATTTTGTCATCCAGAAATTTTTTTTTCCTACAACCCCTATTAGTTAAGACTTCATATTTTACAAAACTCTAACCCTTCTGTATCTTAGATTCTTATAGTCACTTTTAACTACCCACACAGTGACTTCTTGACTCAAGTCAGGTTTTTCATGCACACTAAAAAATGTAGATTCTTAACAACCCACAACTTCTGTTGCACTTTTCTATCTGTGTCAATATTCTCTTGTCCCAATCAGTCCAAGAACATTGACCAGAAATCTCTGGACGACCCTTAACCATCAGATCAACTGGCAGTATCCTAAGGAACCAACTGCAAATGAACTTGCTTGAATCACTGTTCCCTCTTCTTCCTGGGTACCACAATCAATCTCCTTTATGTAGTTCTGCATTCCATCTGCCTACTGACCTTTCCTTGTAATTTTGCTCTTGGAAACTGTACCTGCCAACATTTTTTTCTTTCTTTTTCTCTCTTTTTCTTTTCTTCTTTCTTTCTTTATTCCTTTCTTCCTTTCTATTTTGTTTCTTTATTTTTCATGAGCCAAAACTCCCTCTGTTCCTCAGGCTAGATTTTTGTTAACCTCAACCTTGCACACAATGACATTCAACTCTTCAGTTGAAGTAATCTCCTGCCTCACATTCTAAAGTAGCTGGAACTAAAAGTAATGGAAAAAATCATATAATTCCCTTTCTATTTGAGTAGTCCCTGGTGGAAGATCAGGGATGAGGTTCTCTTTTTCTTGCTCAGGCTTGACTCTAACACAGTAGCTCAGGGGATCTACCCAATGTAGCTGCCCAGTGCATCGAAATATTGTAGTTATGCATGAGATAATTTATTGAGCTCTACTTAATGAATGAGCTGGGACTTTGAGGATTGTCCTCTTCTCAAGTCTTGGTGACACATAGTGAGTATATAAGTACTGTTTTACATATCCATGGTGGAGATCACCACAAGTATGCAAGGATCTCTTTTATCCTCATCAGGTTTCATTAGTTAATGTGTATTGTATGTGTGATTCAACGTACCTCTTCAACATGCATTATGGCCAAAAAGCCAGAAATTTAGAAACACCTACCCCAGAATTCAGATTGATGGAAGTTTAAAGATAGGCTGATATTTCCCATGGTCATCATAAGTTTCTGCAGGTATGGAAGTACACTTCTGGACATGGAGCCTCACCAAATTTCAAAAAGAAACTTTCAGTGAGACACTTACTGTCCTAAACAAGGTCATCATAGATTCAGATGTAATACATTATGAAAAGTAGAACTGGGGGCTCGGCACCTATAGCTCAACTGGCTAAGGCGTCAGCCACGTACACCTAAGGTGGCGGGTTCCAATCCCCAGTCTGGACCCGTCAAACAACAATGAAGGCTGCAACCAAAAAAATAGCCAGGCATTGTGGTGGGCCCCTGTGGTCCCAACTACTTGGGAGGCGGAGGCAAGAGACTCGCTTGAGCCCAGGAGTTGGAGGTTACTGAGAGCTGTAATGCCACGGCACTCTACCCAGGGGAATAGCTTGAGGCTCTGTCTCAAAAAAAAAAAAAAAAGAAAGAAAGAAAAGAAAAGTAAAACTGGGAATTTTGTGTCATACCATTTAGCTCTATCAACTCATTGTCTAATAATGGAGATCAGCCAGCATGATTTTGTTTTGTAACATCCCAGGCCATAACTAGGTATAAACCACACTCTTCCATTTGAATACAAATCTGTGACTCAAAAAGGAAATGATGGGTTGCTCAATCCCTTGGTCATGGTTACAAAACAAAATTTAAGAAGCAAGAATTGAGTGTGAGGAAAAGAACCCTACTTTATGTAACAGTATGAAGTCCACAACCAACCCAGACAGCAATTATACATGCTTAGCAGGAATAAAATTAAGCTTAAATATGGTATTCCCAGGCAATGACCATTTTGATATTATCCATTGTGACCATGTAGTGACTTCATCCTGAAATGTCATGGGATCCAGGCCTCCAGGCAAAGATACTCACTAGAAGTTTCTGTTGACTTCAACTGGTGCAAGTGTTTGATCCTGTATATTTCTTAGCCGTCCTTTCACAGACATTGAAGTGATCTTCCATTTGTGATCCTTACTGAATTAAATTAATGGGTGAAATTCCAGTTACTAGGCTGAGACAACAGTCAAGATTTTGTACTGCAATGAGACTCAAGTGACATTCCAAATTACAAAACTTCATAGAGACACTTAAGTGGAATTCTCTATATTTCATTTTTATTATTATTATAAGACAGACCTTCCGTTTGTCACACTTGGTGCAGTCCTGTACCTTCGCAGCTCATAAATACTTCCATCTCCTCGGCTTTGGTGATTCTATTGCCTCAACTTACACAGTAGGTTGAAGTACAGCCACCTGCCTTAATGCCCAACTATTTTTTCGTTTCAGATTGGCTGGGATCATTTTTGAGCTCAGCACCCTCATGTTGAGCTGGCAGTCCAGACATCAAAGATGGGATATTTTTAAACTAGTTTTTGTGACCATGGGTGTTTATTTTTTAGGCATCTCATCTTGACAATTTGCGATGCCCAGTCATTTGCATTTTTTAATCTTCTAAATGTAGATAAGGATTAGCACTAGTGAGAAACCCATCTCTGAAGAATAAAAAGCGGCCCCATGTACTACAGGCTCCTGAAATGCCAGTTGAGGGAGCAGGCTAGCTTGATGAGAACACTTGAAGTTTACTGTGAGAATACCATTGTACTCTACCAAAGGAAAAAAAAAAAAAAAAAAAGAAAAAAGTTCTGTGTCTCAATAAATAAATGGAGATAACCATTTGTATTGTACTCATTCTATATTTTTACTTTTTTTAAGGACAGAGACTTACTTTATTTATCATACTAGTAAAGTTCTATGGCACTTTCAGATTACAGCAACCTAGAACTCCTGGGCTTAGAGGATTGTCTTCTACCTCCTGAGTAGCTGGATTTACAGATGAACCCCAGAATGTCTGGACAGTATTTTTACCTTTGTCCCTGTATGCAGTGTTGAAAATTTTCCCCACATTAGATGTCATCTGACAAAGTGATTCTCTCATAGGGAAAAATTTTCCTACAGCCCCTATTACTCAAGACTTCAGGTTTAACCCAACTCTAATCCTTTCATACCTTAGATTCTTGTAGTAACTCTAAACTGCCCTCACAGTGCATTCTTGACTCATCAGGTATTTTACGTACAGTAAGCATATACAGATTATACACTTCTCACGTTCAGTTCCATATTTCAGTCTGCAACAATATTCCAAATCAGTTCAAGAACAGGGACCAGATATCTATGGATGACCCCCACCCTCAGATCAACTGGCATTCTTTTAAGGAACCAGCCACAAATGTACTTATCTGGACTCATTGTTTTCTCCCCCTCTCCCCTGGGACCACAATAAGGCTCCTCTTTTATGGACTGCTGTATTCCATCTGATTCCTGACCTTTCTCTGTAATTTTGCTTTTCAAAACTGTACCTAGAAAAATTGCTTTATTTTTTTATTTCCCTCCTTCCTTCCTTCCTTCTCTCTCTCTCTCTCTTTCTTTCTTTTTTTCTTTCTTTTCATCTTACCTTCTATCTTTCTTTAATTATTTTTCATGAGAATGACTACTACTATATTCCCCAGGTGAGATTGTCCATGACCTCAGTCTTGCACACAATGACATCCAACGTTTTTGTTGAAGTAATACTCCAATGTGCACAGCCAAGATGGTGGACTGTAGCCAGCTTTTTACATAAACTCTATTCCGTAAGGAGTATTAAAAACCAAAATCTTAGCAAGGGAGCTGATGGTTTGGAGCAGAGCCAAGAGAGATTAAAGAGCGCACTTCAACTTTCCTTAGGTTAGCTTTGAAACCAAAAATACAATGAAAAGGTAAAAAATTCACCACCTAGTGGACGGGAGGTCTGTCCTCCACAAGAAGGTCTCGCAGTTTACTCCATGCAAAAAAATGAACAGAGGCCAAACATCCTCCCACTTTATACCACAGGAGAGATCCCCTAAAAACTGTACGTCCTACCCCTGATGGCATGCTATAGCACCCTCCTGTCAGACATAAAACTATGTAAAACTGTACATATTCCCTACCTGCAACATTGAACTCCAAGGATTCCCCCCCACCTATGCCAAGGTCTGGAGGTTTGTAACCTAAGGAGTGCAGATTCTTGGGCATCTCCTTGAGAGAAGTGAAGAGGGAAACTGTGGCACAGGACTGAGGAGGAGAAAGTTGTCATGGAGGAAGCCATACAACAATAGTGGCATCCTGAGCTGTGAACTGATGACATTCTTGATAGGCAAGCCCCATATCTCTGGGCAACCAGAGATTCCGGACAGCAGCCACAGGTGAAACAGACTTGGTTACTTTCATAAGTAAAGGGACCACTAGCACCAGACCTCCAGAGAGTATAGCTGAGACAAAGGCAATGGGTGGACAGAGGCTAGAATTGACACCTGAGTATTAACTCTAATAGCTTGTTGCCCAGAGCTGAGTTCCTCACCAGCTCTATCAGCCTCTGACTTGTAGAAGAATTTAGAAAGAACAGAAGGTATGACACTAGAACGGCAAGAACTTCCAAAGCCTAAATTCTTCCCCTGCCTGTCTGGACTGATTTCCAAATGAGCACCTTGCTCTCAGCGTAATTCTGAGATAAAGGCAGTGGATAGACAGAAGCAGAGATTGACACCTGAGTGTAAACTCTAATGGCTGCCCAGTGTTGATTTCCTCATCAGGTCTAGTAGTCTCTGACTTACAGAAGAATCTAGCCTGGACAGAAGGCGAGGGGGCTGTAATTGATAGAACTTCCACAGCCTAATTTAAACATGTAAGGCCCCTATGCCAGATGCAGATTTCTAGGTGATTTTTGCGGTCATAAACCCCAGGACCAGGTTTGCCTACTGTAGTAAATAGGGTCACAGACCTGGGGAATTACAAAGGAATGGGTACAAGATGGGGAAGGAGGTATTAAACTTCTCAGGCTAATCCATTTGCTGGGTGGGTCCCTTGCCTTCACAGAACATTGCTGCAAGTTATAGCTGAGCTGCAAGCAAACCCCTCTCATCTAGTTCCTGGAGACATTTGAACTCTTCCACCTGAAACTGGTGCTGACTAGAACAACTGATTTGAACTCTTTAAACTGGGCAGACCACCTAGGGACTATTCAAAGGGGCAACTTGGGTGTATGTTTGAGGGAAGGTTTGATTTTCCTAGCCCAATTGTTGTTTGTGGAGTGGCTGGGTGATTTGATTGCTGGTATTTCTCCACAGCAGAGAATTCAACTAAGAGAAACTGAATAATTAGGGTAGTACAGAAACTAGCTGAAAATAAGACAGATCTACTTAGCCCCACCACACCAAACAGGTTGTTAGTCTTTCAGGCCATAATACCGTACAGGTCTTGACAAACCGCAAGGGGAAAAGTCAAATGGGGTAAAATAATCATTGGGTGTAATCAGTGGAAAAGCTCTGGTAATATGAATAACCAGAGTAGATCAACCCCTCCAGGAAAGAATATGGCTAGTGATATGAATAACCAGAGTAGGTCAACCCCCCCCCCCCCAAGGAAGGGTGTGGCAGATGTAAAGGGAGATCCCCGATATAAACAAATTGCTGAGAGGTCAGAAATCAAATTCAGAATTTGGTTTGCAAATAAGTTTAATAGAATAGAGGCCAAGCT
>CAUYTI010006619.1:0-10142 GCA_963575145.1 Galago senegalensis | reverse complement strand
ACAGAAGAAGAAGGAAAAGTGCTGTGGGTGGTTTGGGAGTTTAGTTCCACAGGGATTAAAATATAGACAAATTAGAATCTATACTTAATTGAATGTGGATATGAGAGAAGGTATCTATCAAGAAGCACACAGAGTCAAGTTTAGCCTCACTCAAGCAGGGAACAGCATGTTCAGAATAATTTATGACTTCAGAGGCAACATCCTAAACCTCACAGCATCTCTGTTCCCTCATGTTACCAGGAGAGATGACTCTACCAGTGAGTCTGACAATGCCTCCAAAAATACTTAGTGCTATCAGCAAAGGCACACAGAGCACATTCTTGTGTCCTAGATGTGAAAGAAAGAATAATTAAGAAGTTGTACCTGGGGAGGCGCCTGTGGCTGAAAAGGATAGGGCACCAGCCCCCTGTGCCAGTGGCGGTGAGTTCAAACCCAACCCAGGCGAAAACTGCACACACACACAAAAAAAGTTGTATCCCAGTGTTTTCAATGCTTAGACTCAGGCTATGGGAATTTCCGGCTTTGTACTAAATAGAGGCTGCCTATCAGGGCGGCTCTGGCATTGAAAACACCCTCTGATATTTCACCCTGTACCATCTATTTTATGGAGTACTTTGAAAAGGGAAGGAAAAGGAATCAGGAAATTGACACTAGGGAGCCCAGCATTGGCGAGGCCCCATAGAACTTGAGCCATGTTGGCGTCTTACCTTCCTCAACACATTTACAAGGTCCTTTAAAATGTTTTTTATGACAGGCAGTGAATTTTGTGAGCAAGTCACAACAGCTCTATCTGATTGTGTTTAGCAGGAATATATAGCCTTGTGCATAAGGGAAGTAGAGTGGATAGAGCTATATAGGACTTGGTGATGTCTTTGTCAAGTCCTGAGTTACAGGAAGCTTATGTAGTGAACTTCCATCTCATAGCTTTGCCATCAGCAGAGCCCATAATTAGTCTAAATTGACATGTTACATCTAACAAAGAGAAGGCAACTGGTTCTCCCTGCCCAAAGGCAGTTCTCTGAAAGTCTGCTCTAGGTCAGGTCCCTAGATCTCATATAGATTGAACTCCTACAGATACTGTTCTTATCTGAATAACATAGAGCAACATAGTCTTGTCCTCCTTAAAATGCTGGTTACATGACCTCCTATAGTTTGAAAACCAAGAGACTAAGAAACACCAAAAATGTCTCTACAGTTTAGGCTGATTTGCGTTTCAACCTCTTGGAGCATAGATTCACTGTCTCCTAATAGGAAGCACATTCACCCTGAGTTACAGAGAATACATTTTAGGAGGAGAAAAATAAATCATTATTCATTAACACTGTAAAGTGTACCCAAAGAAAATATCCTAACCAAAATCTATGGCTTCAGTCAAAGCCCATCCTGCCCTTATTTTCTCTACCCACAGAGCATTTTCCTCCTGAAATTTCTGCTGTACCACTAATCACATTAGCTGGTTTCATGTGAAATTGAGTCTCCCACCAGTGTCATCTTCTTATGATAGACCCATCAGTGTCAGGACTCCTCTTACCCATAGTTATATCTTCCAGAGAACAGCCCCAATTTGTACCTTGAACAAACCAGAGGCTCTATTATTCAATAAAATCACAGAGAAAGTTTAGAGTTTTTTTCCTGACCGCAGTTTTCCACTCACCAGGCTCTCTCTGTCTCTAAGTTTACAAGATTAGTGGAAACTCAGTTAAATTTTAGGCTGAGAAATATTCTAGTAAGAGGCAAAAGGAATATTTATGCTTTTTCCCATATTTCCAGGAGATAACTCAGCTTATATGGGCCCCTCCATTTTCTACTCCCACTATTGGAATTGAAGCCGCTGTATTAACTCTTTTCTCCTGGGATAAAATGTAGCCTGAGGGTTTTAGTGGCCTGTGGATTTTGCATCCCTTGGAAATTCAAACAAAGACCAATCAGACACAATCAGTTGAGGTAGAATTCTCAAAAGACTGAGAATGCTTCTGTACTTTCACTGTTTTTTAATGAGTCTATTTGTATAAATGAACACCAATACTACACAAATTTAATTAAAATTTTCTCTGTACTTGAGATAGGAGAGGACATCTTCCCATTTTTTTCTTTAAAGTTTTCTGAGTCATTCTCACTGCCTTGCATTGCCATGAATGTTTTACTAGCAGATTCTCAACTTGCAAACACACACACTCTCAGCAACTTGCAAACACACACACTCTCAGGGCTTTAATTTGACTAATGTATGTATTGAATCTCTATATTAATATGGAAATATTTGATCTGATTATAATCCTGTATATCATGTTATAAGTATCTTTTAAATGACATATCCCCTTCATTAATGTAGTTTTTCAATTTTCTCAGTAATGAATTAAAATGTCCATAAATATTTCATACTTACTTAAAACATACAAATATTCTTTTTTGGGTCCTGGTATATATTATCCTATAGCTACTATAAAAAAGCTTCACAGTTTAAAACAACACAGATATTCAGAAGTGCAGGATAGATTCCACTGGGTAAAAGCATGGGGATTGAGAAGGCTGAATGTCTTTTGGGAAGAAAATTTGTTTCCTAGCTTTTTTTAGCCACTAAAAGCTCCTTTCCTTCCTCTTCCAAGCCAATAATGTTACTTCTGCCTTTCTGCCATACTTATATTTCCTTTCAATGCCCTATTCTGACTCCTTTTTCTACCTCTAAAAGCTCTCCAACTGCATTTGACCCATCCAGACTAACCAGAATAATGTCCCTTTTTTAAGGACTGATTCCATTTTGCCATATAATTCAACATAATCCCAGCTTCTGGTTTAGAATGAGGAGATCTTCTGGAGCGTCATTATTTTGTCCACCATACAGTTTGTATATTATGTTTGTTGAAATTACTACTCTAGGTTAATTTTAATATGTTAGATATATTGGCAATAGTAGTTGTGTTTAAAGGTGTCGTTTTGTTTTATTACCTTTCCCCTTGCTGTTTAGTATTTATATATTTATGTATGGATATACATTCCCTGTTTTCATATCTCCTGTTTGTTTGTAGGATCATTTTGCATAGGAGATTCCCTCTGACTTCTCTTTCTTCCCTACATTTTCCCTATGTTTATCCTTCAAGATATCTCAACTTGTTTCCCTAGAAAATTCTGTCCTAAATCAAAGCCTAATGTATCAGTTTGGGATCCTGAGCTAGTAGTGACTTGATGAATATCAAATATTCATTTTCTGAGACAAAGGAAGATTATTTCAGTTCCCAAGGCCAAATGAGTCTATACCATTCACATCTCCAGTCTAGTCGCTCTCTGTAAACTTTGATTCTGAGATTCTGCTCATAAACCCTACACTCATTCTTTACTTCAAGAACTGACCACATTTGGGTTCTAAGTATGAAAGAATAATTAAAATCACTTGCAGAAGCTAAATTTTTTCTAAGGTACTAATTCCTTTCTCTAGATCTGGATCCCAGAAAAACCTAGGGATTTGTAGACCTCTGACACATAATCTTTATTTTATTTTACTTGCATAATCAGCAAAGATGCTGTTAGTATCTCTTTGCTCAGAGCCTGAAAACTGATTTTCATTCACTTATTTTTTAATTTGCTTAAAGTGAAAGCTAAAGTTTCACTTGTACCACTTACTTCTCATGGACTTAAGGAAAAACACTTGTGTTCATTTGTTAAATGAC
This sequence comes from Galago senegalensis, assembly GCA_963575145.1. Lineage (NCBI taxonomy): Eukaryota > Metazoa > Chordata > Mammalia > Primates > Galagidae > Galago > Galago senegalensis. Next base: position 6,477 of record CAUYTI010006619.1, on the reverse strand, counting down.
ACCGTCAAACCCCTCAACTTCCTTGCTCCACAGAACTAATTTCCTTAATTTCAGAGAACATAGTGAAGGAGCATTTCAAGAGTTCAGAAGAGCATTTTCTGTTTTCCAAGACATCCTTTTATCTGATATCACTTTCTAAATTCTCAACTTCTTACTACTATTTCTTAACCTATTTTGAAGTTTCTTAAAACATGTTCAAGAAACACATCATGTCAGTTTAGAACTTGAAGGTGCCTTATTGTTAGGACATAGTATCTTATACATAGTATAAGATAAGGGACGCAGTATAAAATACTATGTCCTGATAATCTTATATTTCCTCTGTATGGAATGGAGTTAAAACTTACACAAGTACTGTGAAAGTATTTCAAACCAAAACTCAAGGTTCTTTAAAGGAAGTCAACAATAAAAGCCTGTCTTTTAATTGCCATTAAAAACTCAATGACCCTTGCAGCTTGGGGATGGTATCAAGAATGGAGAGTTCATCCTATACTCCATGAATGATCCATTAATGTGAAGTTTGGGCTACAAATAGAGGGCCATAAGTGAATTCAGATACAGTGTTCTCCAGAAACCCAAAGAGGAAACAATCTCAGGCATAGATAGGGTGGCCCAAGTCAGTACAATGAACTAAGATGGGTAGACCAAACCAGAGAAAGTATCATCTGCAAGCAGGATCCAGTGCAACTGTGAATGTGATAGGAAGTCTACTGTGAATTACCTGCAGGAAATGTCCTAGCCTAGATCAGGAAATCTGAATCATGGCAGTTTTATTATTGGCCTTGGCCAGGGTCTGCAGGCAGGATAGACTTTCCATGCTGCTTCAGCATTTTTTAACCAGTCGCAGTCCATGTGTGCAAGGCCAGTGTAAGTGTCTGAATTTCTTGTGAATTTTAAAAGCAAATACTTACATATCTGTTTGCTCTTGTGGGGGGGGGGAGAAAAAGTAAGTTTATTCTTCACTCTCACATTTAATTGACAGGGAACAGTATACTTCAAATATATACAGACTTCCATATTTGACTCATATCTCAATAAGTTGTTTTATTTTTCACTGTAAAGGCAGCCCTGATTATTCATGTCATGATGTGACAATATATGTATGGAAAATATCACAACTAAATACTCTGAATCAAATGCTTATAAGGGGAAAAATTTGGCATGACCACATTTATGATACCTTTCATCATCTTTGTCATAATAGCAAGTATGGGATTAGATAGTTCCTAGTGTTGCTGGACAAATTAGGAAAGGAAATGAATGGTCTTAGGGATTTCAAATGCCAGCACAGAGTCTACGTTTGTGACAAAAATGTCTACCTTTTTTCTAATGTAGCTGAGATTGTTAAAAACAAAATCTATAATTTCATTCTGCAAGTAACTGAATTATAAGCAAATTGAATTTCAAAGGTATCTTTAGGTAAAATGGAGGATATTTATTAGGAAGGAATAGAATTAGCAAAATGAAAATGGTTACATATGAAAAGAATCTGTTGAAGCTGGCAACATTTATGGTATGTTGTTTGCCAGGAGAAGGAGACATTCCACCATACCTCACTCTCCATTTCAGAACATTAAGCTTGCTGTTTCTGAGGAAACTGTAATGGTCTTCCCTGAGGTAGTTGCCTGCCTATTCTCATAATCCATGATTACCACCCCTCTTTCCTTCTACACTTATAATTACCCTCAGCAGGTGTGGTATAAAAATGGTATGCCATATTCCCAAATGATTGTTTTTTATACTTTATACAGATAGCAATCCGGAAAACATGTGTTTTCATCCAGCACAGATATTAAGGCTGTGGGATAGGGGTTGAAGGAATAGAAAATTCTATCTGGCTTAATTTATTAATGTGGGACCACTAAGCAGAGATTTTAGATTTAATGGTACAGCGCTAGGGCTTATAAAGGACTCCATTTGACTGATTGCCAAAAACATGGACTAAAAGGTGTCCTATACTAAATGAAGTTTAAATGCCATACCTACCATGGTATGCTGCAGAGGAAAGAATTCAAAATCTTAGGAGGAAGGCTAGGCATGCTGGCTAACGCTTGTGATCCTAGCACTCTGGGAGGCCAAGGTGAATGGATTTCCTGAGCTTACAGGTTTGAGACCAGCCTGAGCAAAAGCAAGACCCTGTCTCTAAAAATACCCAGGCATTGTTGCAGGTTCCTGTATTCTCAGCTGCTTGGGAGCCTGAGGCAAGAGAATCCAATGAACCCAGGAGTTTGAGGTTGCTGTGAACTATGACAACATGGCACTCTACCGAGGATGATAAAGTAAGACTCTGTCTAAAAAAAAAAAAAAAAAACCTTAGGAAGATTGGAAATTTTAGAGCAGATTTGTTGCTCAAGAACTGCTCGCCCACATTGGGAAGATCCACATGGCACACATTGCAGCATGAGTGAAAAGGATGCAACAACATCCTCCTCAAACGTTCTGATTGTTCTTCTCTGCATGTCAGAAATTACAGTGGGAATAGTTAATACTAAATTGGGAAACCTACATGCAATAGGGATGATTGGCTCATAGGGTTTATGGGCTAAAATGATGATACTTAAACAGTAAGGCAAGGTGGGTGGGCATGGTTATCACAATGGACAGCAGAGTCAAAAGAGCAATAAGAATTAACTCCAGAGAGAATGACTTTTATCAAAAAGTCACAAAACAATAAATGCTAGAGTAGATGGGGCAGAGATAGGGACACTCAGACAATGTTGGTTGGGCTATGGAAAATAGTAGAGAAATTTCTCAAAGAAGAAAAAGTGGAAATACCATTCAATCTAGCAATCCCACTCCTTGGTATTTTACCCAAAGGAAAAAAAGGCATTTTATGAAAAACACTTCAATGTTTATAGAAGCACAATTCACAATTGTAAAGACATAGAAACAACTCAGATGTCCATCAATACATTGGTAGACCTGCTCACCCACGTTGGAAAGATCAAGAGAGCACACCTTGCAGGATGAGTGAAAAGAAAGAAACAACATCCTCCTCAAAAGCTCTGATTGCTCTTCTCTGTAGGGCAGAAATTACAGTGGGAATAGTTAATACTAAATTGGAAAACCTACATGCAATAGGAATGATTGACTTATAGGGTTCATGGGCTAAAATGATGATACTTAAACAGTAAGGCAAGGTGAGAGGGCATGGTTATCATAATGGATAGCAGAGTCAAAAGAGCAATAAGATTTAACTCAACTCCAGTGAGAATAGCTTTAATGAAAAAGTCACAAAATAATAAATGTGAGAGTGGATTGGGGAGAGACACTGTTGGTGGGGCTGTGGAAAATAGCACAGAGATTTCTCAAAGAAGTAAAAGTAGACCTACCATTCAATCTAGCAATCCCACGCCTTTTTTTCCTTTACCAAAAGGAAAAAAAGACATTGTATAAAAATAACTTGAATGTTTATAGAAGCACAATTCACAATTGGAAAGACACAGAAACAACTCAGGTGTCCACCAATACATGGGTAGATTAATAAAATGTGGTATATGTATATCATGAACTAATTAATACCTCTGGTATTCACCTGTATGGAATTAGAAAACATTCTTCTAAGTGAAATATCACAAGAATTAAAAACAAACCCATCATGTACTCACTATTAAAATGGAAGTAATCAATAAACAGTTATGTGAACATATAGAAATAACACTCATCAAAAATAAAGTAGTGAAAAGGTAGAGGAAAGGATGGGTAAAGTTAAATCTAACAGAACACACACTATCTGGGTAATAGGCATACTTATAACTTTGACCCAAACAGTACAAAAGTACTATATGTAACAAAAATATTTCTACTCTGATACTATATTCAACCTAAAAAAATAATTCTAGAAAAGCAATAAGAATAGTGTTATTTGTGTACACAGTTCCTAGAAGTGAACTGTGATTTTGCACACAGTTCCTAAAAGTGAAGTCTGATTTTGATCTGTATTAGTTGAAGGATTCTAGGTGGGCAGAATATGAAGCAGTGTACTGACTTGTTTATATTGCTTAGAAAGAGAAATGACCAAATATATTGGTATATACTAACTCATGGGAGGTGGTGAATGGTTTGAGTAGACAATGAAGAAATTGGAAAAAAAAGAATTAGAAAATTGGTTATGGGAAGCCTTGGGAAGAAGTATGGGGATAGACCTCTCCAAACGGATCTAAAATATGAAAGTCAATAGGGGGCAGACCAAGATAGTAGATTAGAAAGGATCATTCGGCTGAGCTCTCCTAGTAAGTCTGGGGAAAGAAAGAGAACTCAATCATACGTGGAGCAGGGACCTACCCAGAGTTGTAGCTTGGGGTGCACAGTGTGTTAGGGGGGTACAGGAGACAGCACGTGATCAGGAGTGATGAAGATCTGACATGCTAGAGGAAGAGTCTGGCTTTACTTAGGCTGGTATGGAGCTCCTGATTTAGAGGAGCCCATTCAGTTCAACTCCTCAAAATCCTTGAATTACAGGTGTAGCCTTTGCAACATGCCCATTAAAACTAATTCTTCTATCACTCTCATTCTCTCTTCCTGTCCTTCGTCTCTTGTGTGCTTCAATTTCTTTCTTTTGTCCCCCCTCCTTTTCTTTTTCTTTTTTCTTTTTCTCTTCCCTTCCTTTTTCTTCTTTCTTTTCCTCTTTGTGAAAACAATGAAGGAAATGATGAAAACAATGAAGGAAACTACTGATATACTAGAAAATAACCAAAAGGAAATCCAAAAACAGAATCAAATAAGAGATGAACGATATGAAGAATATAGAAAAGATATAGCAAAGCTGAATGGACTAAAACGGTCATCTAAGGAACTTAAAAATGCAATAGAAAGTATCAACAATAGGTGAGACCTGGAGAAGAAAGAATCTCAGAGGTAGAGGAAAGATCTCTTGAGATTACTCAGATAATTAAAGAGGCAGAAAGAGAGAGAAAGCAACAGGGAACAACATACCCTGACAGAATTATGGGACTTCATAAAGCATTCAAACATATGATTTAGGGTGGCACCTGTGGCTCAAAGGAGTAGGGCGCCAGCCCCATACGCCGGATGTGGTGGGTTCAAACCTAGCCCTGGCCAAAAATTACAACAACAACAAAAAAAAAGAAGAATGCCCCAGGGAAATGGAAGCCTTACTCAAGAATTTCATAAATGAAAATTACCCAAATATTATCAAAGATTCTGACACACTCCTTTCAAAGGGATAGCAGTTCCCAGGTCACCTCAACTCTAACAGAGTTTTTCCAAGACACATTGTGATGAACCTGTCCAAAGTCAAGACAAGAAAAGGTTCTTCAACCTGCCAGGAGTAAGTGCCAGTTGACCTACAGGGGCAAATCCATCAGGGTGACTGAAAATTTCTCTAATGAAACTTTCCAAGTCAGAAGGCAAAAGTCATCTACCTTCAATCTACTTAAAGAGAACAATTTCCAATTGAGAATTCTATAAGCTGCTAAGCTAAGCTTTAAATCTGACAGAGAAATCAAATCATTTCTGATATACAAACACTAAGGAAACTCATCACAACAAGACCAGCTAGCTGTATAGGAAATACTTCAACCTGTTCTACACACTGACCATCACAATGGATAAAAGCAAGGTAAGAACTCAGAAATTAAAGGACAGTACCTAACTTCCACACTGATGCAAAAGATAAACTAAGCTATGGACACTCACAAAATAAGATGAATAGAACACTACCACACTTATCAATTATCTCAATAAATATTAATGGCTTGAATTCCCCCACTGAAGAGGCATGACTGACTGACTGGATTAAAAAATACAAGCCATCCATTTGCTAACTGCAGGAAACACACCTAGCTTCAAAAGATAAATTAAAACTCCGAGTTAAAGGTTGGAACACAATTTTTCAGACAAACAGAATTGAGAAGAAAACAGGAGTTGCAATCTTATTTTCACATACATGTGGATTTAAAGCAACTAAAGTCAAAAAAGGCAAAGATGGTCATTTCATATTGCTCAAGGGAAAAATACAACAAAAAGACATTTCAATTCTAAATATTGATGCACCCAACTTAAATGCTCCCAGATTCTTGAAACAGACCTTACTCAGTCTGAGCAATATGATATCCTATAACACCATAAAAACAGGGGACTTTATCACTCCTCTTACAGAGCTAGACAGATCCACTAAACAGAAATTAAACAAGATATAAGGCACTTAAATGAGACCCTAGAACAACTGTGCTTGATAGAGGCATATAGAACACTCCATCGCGGGCTCGGCACCTATAGCTCAACCGGCTAGGGCGCCAGCCACGTACACCTAAGGTGGTGGGTTCGTATCCCCAGCCCGGACCCGCCAAACAACAATGACGGCTGCAACCAAAAAATGGCCAGGCGTTGTGGCAGACGCCTGTGGTCCCAGCTACATGGGAGGTAGAGGCAGGAGACTCGCTTGAGCCCAGGAGTTGGAGGTTGCTGTGAGCTGTAATGCCACGGCACTCTACCCAGGGGGACAGCTTGAGGCTC
>CAUYTI010006615.1:0-11175 GCA_963575145.1 Galago senegalensis | reverse complement strand
GTGGCACCTTTGGCTGAAATGAGTAGGGCACCAGCCCTATATGTCGGAGGTGGCAGGTTCAAACCCAGCTCCATCTAAAAAAAAAAAAAAAAGAAAAGAAAAATATCAGAAAATAAATGGTCAAAGATCAGACTTAAACCCAGCCAGGTCAATCATTACATTAAATGTAAATGGTGCAACAGGACTAATTTTAAAAATTCTAATGTTTGTAAATGAATTTAATCCAACTCGCTATTGTCCACAATAAACTCAATTCAAATATAATATAGGCAGGTTGAAAATAAAAATATATATGATAAAATTTAAATGAAAGAAATCAACTATCAGATAAAGTAGATTTCAGAGCAAATTCTAAGATAAGGAGAAAGATATTACAGAATGATAAAAAGGTTAATCTACTCCAATTATCTAGCAATTCTAAATGTGTACTTGACCAAAGAACAGAGCTACAAAATATTTGCAGTTAAAATTTTAAAAATTGAAAGGAGAAATAAACATACCCACAATTATAATTGGAGAATTCAAAACCCCTCATTCAACACTTGATAGAACAACTAGACATAAAATTCACATGTATTTGAGAGGATTCTATTAACCAAGAGGATCTTATAGAAATTTATAGAACATTCCACCCCTTCAAAAGAGAGTATATATTATTTTAGTATGTCTAACTAATATACAGCATAGATCACAATTTGGGTGATCAATCCTATTCTAGCACACTTAAAAGAATGCTATAATTGGGTTATAGCTTTCATATAAAAGCTATAAATTGGTTGCATCATAAGACTGAGTACATTGGATACTTTTTCTTCCATTTTTGAGATACTTTACTAAGAAGAATATGTTCCAGCTCCATCCATGTAAACATCAAAGAGATAAAGTCTCCATCTTTCCTTAAGGCTGCATAATATTCCATTTTGTGCATATACCACAATTTATTGATCCATTCATGGGTCATTGTGCACTTGGGCTTCTTCCATGACTTAGTAATTATGAATTGGGCTTCAATAAACATTCTGGTGCAAATATCTTTGTTATAGTGTGAATTTTGGTCTTCTGGATATATACCTAGTAGAGGAATTGTAGGATCAAATGGCAGGTCTATATTTAGTTCTCTAAGTGTTCTCCAAACATCTTTCCAAAGGAAGGTATTAGTTTGGATTCCCACCTGCAGTGTAGAAGTGTTCCCTTTTCTCCATTAATTATTGACTATAATTTAGTAAATGCTTTTGTAATAATTTCTTTGCCCTAATATTGTTACAGAAGATTTATAAATCTTACTTGACCTTCAGAACAAGCCTATAAAGTAGTAATAACTATTATTATTATTCTTTCACTAATGAGAAAATTGAGATACAGAGAGGTTGAGTGACTTCTCTAAGGAACAGAGAGCTTGGGTAAGACACACCTGGGATATGAAGCCAGAGAGCCTGGCTTCAGAACCTGTCTACAAACAATGTGTTGCTACAAAAAAAAAAAAAATCAAAATCAATGGGATAAATGATCATTTTTTAAATGACATTGCTGATTTTTCACATAATAAATTTTAATTATACATGAAGAAGTTTGTTTATTAATTTTTTTGCAAGAATTCTCTTGTTCACATGTCCACTTGAAAGTAATAATGAATGGTAAATTAAATTGCATTATTGTAGTCAAATAATTTCCAAGCTAGTGTTATTAAAAATCTTTCAATATTTATGTCAAAAATATTAATATAGTTATTATGAAATGGAATGGAATCTATAAAGTAAGTTACCTATGGCAAGAAATGTATTAAAGAACCCTGTTTAAGAATTCACTAAAATGAATTTTCATAAGTCTCGTTTGGTTCTATTAACAAACCACTAAGAGAATTACAACAATGCTACTTTTATTTGAACTTATTATTCCCATGAATGTTTCTTCTTCTTATAAGTTAACAAAACTGTTGAGCTCTAGTAAAGAGTGAAGTAAGAATAAAATAGTCATGCAGGTAAATGATTTAGCATTCTTCAAAAACAGTACTTAGCAGGAATATGAGAAACATTTATAACAGAATGTAGTTTTAAATATTAAAATGTAAGACCAATTAAAGGAGATAGTGATTACTTTGCCTACATTTTAGACAGGTGACGTGGTACCAGTTTAGGATTTGTAGAATAGTACAGTCCAGAATTAAGATGACATAAAATACAATTATAAAATTTTAAATCCAAATTAAAATGTCAAGTCACTAAAATAAAATGTAAAGCACCAGTGCTCTAATGACTCTAGAAAAGAAGAAAAAAGTAATCATTAATTGCACAAATACATTTCTCACAAACACATACACATATTGATATGGTTTAAGTGATTGGCCCCTCCAAATCTCATGTTGAAATTTGATCCCCAAAGTTAGAAGTGGGATTGATCCAGAAACTTTAGGTGGGAGGTGTTTGGGGCACGTGGCAGAGCCCATGGGAACGGTATGATGCCCTCTCTACCACAAAGAGTGGGTTGTTATGTGGTTACTTCACAGGACAGCTGGTTGTTTGTGCCTTTAGTACTTGGATGAATCGAGCAATTGATTTGATAAGCATTCATCTTTAATATTTCAGAATAGCTGGCTATCTACCCAAAATTACTAAGGAATATTTTTAAATGTGTTGCATTTGGCACATTTTCCCCAAATATGCAAATAATTTTACATAACATTCTGGTTTCCACATTCTAAAAATAAATAGCTGTACAATGCTGTTAACTTGAATAAATAAAGTCAGTTTCTATCAGTTTTCTAAGTCAGGCTTGTCAACAGTTCTCCATGAAATACTCCCCAAAGAGAAGAGTGAGACTCTTTCTACAAATTGCAATTCAGAATTCAAGTTACACACCCTTTGATGAATATGCTTGTCTAGTCCCTTTCTCTGCCCTAGGAGTCAAGGGAGAATCATTAACCGCAAGGCAACAACTCGCTCTGACTACACCTCAATACCCAAAGGAGTGGATCACTGGAGAGCAGCACCTGTAGAAAGGTGAGGGTGGCCAGATCTTCCTGTGAATAAGTTAATGGTGTTGGCGGCGCCTGTGGCTCAGAGGAGTAGGGTGCTGGCCTCATATACCAGAGGTGGTGGGTTCAAACCCAGCCCTGGCCAAAAACTGCAAAAAAAAAAAAAAAAAAGAAGAAGAGGAAGAAGAAGAAGTTAATGGTGTTTATTAGAAAAAGAGTGCCAGAAAATTCCAAACTCTGAAGTATTCTTCATCAGATACACCTAGTCTTTCTGTATTACGTATTGTGTTTAAAGGAGAAATGTGTGCATTTATGGGACATGGCTGGCTGGAGAATGGCTGGGGGGTGTCAGGTAAGTGTTTTTCTATCTGTGTAATCTGTGTATTACAAAAGATCTACAAATCAGAAATGGCTTTGTTTATAAACAGCATTTCTCCATGTATACCTTGAAACCAGTCCTTTAATCTGTAACAGAGACATGAATCAATGAAGAAGGAAAAAGGGTCTTGGAAGGTGCATTTGACATTTTTGGGCTCCTTCAGGAAAGGATCATTTTCTCTCTGTCTAGTGCTGACCTCTGCCCTTTACATCATTACTAAAGTTTGGAGCTGGAAGAGATTTGTCACCAGAGTCTACTTTGACATTTAAACCCCACAGTAAAAGTGATTGGTGGTTGTCATGGGACTATCTTTTCGGCCCAGAAATGATAATGATTGAAGCACTTTTTAGCCAAAAAGGTAGGATAAATTTAGAAATTACAATTTGATGTAGGAACGGTTCCCTTTGCACCCTGGGTCTGAAGTGTACTTACGGTGTGTGGACATCAGGGATGTGACGGTGAAAAAGACAAACAGGGTATTTCTATTCCTTCTCAGGACTCCTATAACCCTGCACCACAAATTAGTGGCTTAAAACCATGTGGGTGCATTATTTTATAATTCTGAATGTCAGATTCTGCTCATTCAGTTGAAGCCAAGGTGTCAGAAGTGTGCAGAATCACGTTCCTTTCTGAAGTCTCTGGGGGAAAATCAGTATTCATGCCTTCTCCGTTCCCATGAGCCACCGTTCCCAGTCTCATGCCCCCCCTTTCATCTTGAAAGCCTGAGTGAGTCTTAAAGGCTGGTTGAGTCCTTCTCACATCCTATTACTCCAATGCTGTCACTTTAATCTTCTTCATCCACATTTAAATATCTTTTTATCAGACTGTGGCTACAACTTCAACCTCCCCTGGCCATGTGACGTAACATAACATATTCACAGATTTGGCAGATTAGAGTATTTTGCAGGAGCTGAAATTCTGCCCACCACAATATTATTTATCAAGCCTGAAGGCTCTGATTTTACATTAATCTTATCTGCCTCTGATAGTCTTGCTCTATCAATTAAATAATTGGGAAGAGTATGTTGGTTGTTCTAAGTGTAATGTATTATAATAATGGAATTAATAACCCGAATTTCAGGGACAATCTATAGATTGCCATTCGGACTCCTTATGCTTTGTGTCATGCCAGTATCACCTCAGCACTAAGTAACCTCAGTACAGTATCAGGACTGCCAATCAGGATAACATTATATTCTCCCTATTTTACAAAAAAAGAAAAAAACAAACCCTAAAAATAATTTTGTTATTATTGCAGTTGGCATGGCTAGGCATGCTCAAGCTAATAAATATGGTCTTCTGTTTGTTTGTTTGCTTGCGTGTTTGTTTTGTTTTTTGAGACAGAGTCTCACTCTGTCACCCTCAGTAAAGAGCTGTGGCGTCACAGCTCACAGCAACCTCAAACTCTTGGGCTTAAGCAATTCTCTTGCTTTAGCCTCCGGTCTTCTGTTTGGAAAAACCTTTATGATTTGGTCTATCATCAGATGTTCCACTGTATATTTTCCTAGATCAATTTCCATTAATCCACATGAATCACTAAAAGATGGCGGCTACTCCATAGATTTCTGGGAAATCCGCACTTCATGGTCTTGCTCAAAGTGTGTCTCTTCCAGATTAACTTTACAGAGCCTACCCATCCAGACTAGTCTTGCCTTTATCTAAATTCCTATTTATTTTGTACTTAGGAGTTTATCTGATTAATGTTGATTTTATTGTTGTCAAAGTTTAAATTTTCTTATCGCTCCATGAATCATCCATAATGCTGTGTGCCCATCTCAACCAATTCAATGCAATAATAATAAAAAGGGACTTGTGTTGAATTGCTTACAAGTTCTAATAATAATTCCCAAAGTCTTAACTTTCTTATTTAAATAACGTAGCCATGTTCAAATTACTAAACCAGTAGGATTGAAAACTATTTTTATTTATCTTATGAATTCAGAAAGTCAAGACAGACTTACTGATCCTTGTTGGTCAAGGATGTTGGTCTCACCTACATTTTCTGAATGAAGAAGTTGCTGTATTTTGTGGCTTCTACTTAAAAAAGACCAGGCATAATCACCTTTACAGTTAAGAAAAAGAATATATATGTATATGCTTTAAGCAAACGTATTTCCTGTCACATGGTTATCTTTTCTATTATTTATCTCCTTGGTGATTATTTGAGATAGTAATGGAGTTAGATTACTACATTTTATCTTAAGGTTATGAATGGTACCTGGGGAGAAAAATGTATAATGTCTAACACCTAAATAATCATCAATAACAATAATAATTGTTTACTATCTGAAAGGGAATGATTAATAGTGATGTATTTCCTGCTCATTTCTAATTGTAAGTAATAATATGATTTGAATAGAATTTGCCTTTGTATTCAATATTATTTATTAAATGAAATATTGCACACTTACATCAATTCAGGTGGAGTATTCTTAAAAATCATGCTATTACTGCTACTTCCAGGCATTCATGGTCACCAGCAACTCAGGCTCCAACAACTGGTTCTACCACCGTGTAGAGTTACAGGTTTCTCCTTTAGCACAACTAATACTAAGCCGTTCAATACTATTGTGGCTCTTGTAGTTCTTGCTAAATGGAGGTAAGAACCCTTTCCCAATTTTACTTAATCATCTAAATAAATTCCCTTAAACGACAGTCTTTTGTCCATTAAAGGGGTGATAATATTATATCATTTTATTACATACAGTCCATTTAACTATCTTTGTCAAAACAGCCTGAGATACTTTTCCCCAGACAGTGAGTGGCATTTCAAATTTCAGTGATCCAAATTACACACAAATAGACACGCAGGAACCCAAGACTCACAATCCCAGAAAGAGGCGTTTGGTCCTTAGTTCTCTCTTTCCACAGTACGTTGGGAGAGGTTTCTATGAAGTTCCTCTTACCAAATAAAGTCAGACCTCCCTATCTGCGGGTTCTGCATCCCTGGATTCAACCAGTCTAAGGGAATAAAACGAGTTCTGACAATAATGTGCTTAACATAATCTGACACACTGCTCAGTAAAAGTCAGTTATGTTTATTATCTTCAGATTCAAGGTAGAGTCTTCTGAAATCTGGTATTTGCCATTTTGGTATCTAAATTATCAATGCCACCAAACTGTAATTAAATATGAACTGAACTTAGTATTTTTTAAGGCATTGCCAGCCCTTAAGAAGCTCATGGGTAGCACATGCTATGCACTGAGCTTAGCGTTATTAACTACCAGGATCTGCTAAAATGGTTTCTTAAAATGAATTCCGCTCAACCATAAGGCAACTCCGCAGGCTGTGGCACAAATCCTGCAGGCAGGATGTGTGTGCAGGTTCAATGCCAGTAAGATGCACGCGCTTTCTGTATGCTGGCCTAAAGCAGAATCACTGGAGGGAGGGAAGATTGATGACCGCTCCAAAGATTCTCTGTGGTGGAATTTCAAGCAGGGCTGCCTAGACAGTCACCACTGGGAACCTACATCTTTGGCAGATCAGTGGAGCAGGCAATTGCCATTTGGAGCCAAGTGTCTCAACACTGACGAGAGAAGGAACAGAGCTGACAACAATAATAGGTTTTATTGGGCCTGACTCTCCAGAGGTCAGTGGAGGGATGAGCATGGCCATGTGAGGATCACCAGGAGACAGAGACATGGGGACACGTCACCAGCTCACTATGAAACATATTCCCACTCACTGCCGGTCTCATGGCACATTGCAATTAACAAAGCAATTTCGGAACAAGTCTGTCATTAGATCCCCACTATTATATAATTCTGTGAGGTAGGGGGGCCGTAGTTTGCTCATTTAGTAAAATGGAAAATTAAAAGTCAGAAAGTTCAAATTGTACGTCCAAACCAGGAGATCCTACGTAGCCAAACCATGTCTAAAAGCTATATGTTTTTAAATTCTATTTTAAGATTTTTTTCATGACATCGATCTTAATTTCATACAAGAGAAACAACTGTGTAAGCATCTATAAGAAAGGGGACAGAAAAAGGTTCATAACAAAGCTCAGTAGCCAACAGGGAGTCAAGATGCCAGGCAACGTGTGATTACTGAGTGGACCGAATCTTCAGATGTATTCTTCTTAGGTGACGAAAGTATTTTTATTCTAGCAAATAAAAAAAATTGATCCACAATAAACATTTCTGCCCTGCTAGCACACAGACAGTATTGCTTGTCTTAAACAAATTCAATTTTAAGAGTAGACATTAAATGGTAATGAGAAGGGTTCAGTATAATTTACCAAATATTGCAGTCATGTTTACTTGTGCAATTTCTGCATCTGTTGCTTAGCTTTGAAAGAACATTTTAAAGTCCTGACATGTGAAAGAAGGAATATTTCTTCTTTTTCTGCAGGCCTCGTTTGGACTGTACATGAGACTACGTACATTGTCATCAGCCTTCACCCAAATAAACTAATGACGGGCCCAGATGGGTTCTGCACTGCTGATTTGTGTTCCTTTCAGAATCAAACTCTTCAGTAGTAGTTTTCTTTCCTACACTGTTTAATCATGGGGAAGAAAAATAATGCAACTTTGGTCTAAGCTAAGATTGAGCTTAAAGAAATAACCTTAATTGGGCTATTAACATATTATACCAGGAATCAGAGAGTGATTTTCCTTTTATTTCTTCTCAGCGTGAATAGAGTTCCAGCTCATTTAGCAATTTTTTTTTCCTCTTCCCTGTTTCACCCTGTGATAGAATCTTGACTTGGTCTTGCACCTGCCAGAGCTGCCGTTTGCCGTCCTGGGAAATGTGAACAATGATTTTAATCTACATTTTAGGCTTTTGAATGTATAATGACCTGTCATCTCCCCTTTCGGGTTTTGGAAACATAATATCTACATTAACACAAATACTAGGTGAATTAGAAATTTAGCATCAATCGAATTAAATGGACATTGTGCTCTCTCTGGTTTTCGTTATAGCCAGGACATCACCATCCTCATCACCACAGCATCCTAAATTGGGATGGATTACAGACACCTGCACATCTTTACACAGCTAAACCCTGAGGGCTTTTGAGGACTGAATGAATTAAACTCCCGAATACCTCCGTGTAAAGTCTCCCCCAGTTTCATTTTCAGCCACGACTCACACAGACGTCATTCTCCACATGCTTTTCATTTGTGTCATATCCCAACCTCGTGTATTTGTGCACATTTGTATTAAATGTCTGGTACTTTAGTGACAAGAACTTTATTGCAGAATAATACAACTAATTTTAAATGCCAATACAAGAATTTTCATTGATCATGGATTTTGATTATTATTCATGGTGTTGACTACTACCATAGAATATGCAGCTTCCGGGACCCTCTTTAATCTAAAGTATTGAGTTAGCGTCAACTCCATCCCTGTTAAATGTGCTGGAAGTGTGGGGTAGGGTAACTTCTGTAGCCAAAAAAATAAAAAATATTAATGGTAGTAGACAGAATAGAAGCTCCCTCCTTCTTTTCATAACAGTACTTTATGGGCTGCGAAGTTAGTGGGACAGTTGTCCTCAGTGTGGTCAACCAGCCCACACTGTGGGGGCCCAAGGCTGACAGGGCGTCAGCTGTCATCTGCACGTTACTTCACAGTCCCCTCAAGATTTACTATATCGCTGGCAAACTGGAAGGAGATTAGAGCAAAGAGTAGTGGTCCTAAGAAGTTACAAATTCAAATGGTGTGTGTCTAATCACAGTGTTCACCCATCACCGTGAGAAGGGTGGGAAGACCAGGGAGAACAAGAGAACGTGAACCTCTGGAGATGCTCCCAGGTGCCACCACCAAGATCAAGGGAGAGACGTGCATAGTCAGGCTCTAGAAATCCGAAGCCAAATACTAAATTCAGGACGACTTTTAATTCAGATTCATTCTCATTCTCTCTCTCTCCCTTTCTCCTGTCTTCCTCTCTCCCTTGACACTTGGAGAGACTACATGAGGATATCACTGGTGGCTCCTGCTAAGTCCTCAGCTGACACTAGCATCAACTGTCAGATGTGAATAAATGACCTTTCCTATGATTCCAGCCCCTCAGCCATCGTAGTTGCAGACAGGGACAAGGAGAAAGTGTCTTTGTTTTACTCTTTTGAATTCCTTCCTACTCCACAGAACTCCTGGGCACACTGTTTGTTTTATGCCCTGAAGTTTTGTGTCAATGTTACAAAGGTCTTATAACTGGAGTAGCAGAAATGAAACAATTTCCTAGTAATGCCTAAATAGTCATACCTATTTTCTTTTAAAATTACACCCAAATTATTCACCTCACTCAAAAGGTCTTATAAATGATTTTTGAAAGTTTTTATATGAAAGTTATAATTTCTACAACCACTTAAGTTCATCATTTAGATATGAAATAACTCAAGTAAGAAGTTCTCATAGTCCCTACCATATTCTAACTTTAAAACGAGTTTGTAAGACTCTTGAAAAAAGTAAATAAATTAGACAAATAAGAGCTTAGGCTAGTTGATTTGTGCATAGTTTGTATTTAGTGGTTGCCAGCAATAATATAATGAAAAGGATGATTTTCAACAAAGATACGAATTTAATGATAGGATCTTTTTTCCTGTGGAAGAACCCCTTGTTTGAGACTATATTCAAACTCCTCAAACACCGGCTGCATTGAATGACAATAAAAACTGGTATGGCAAAATTCAAAATGAAAGGATGTTAATTACCATGTTCTAATTTTTTATACAAGAAATTTTACTGTCATTATTCCGACTCATTGTAAAAATTTAATATATTACCTTGGTACGTATATGAACGGGAAAAAGAAACTCACCTGCTGCCCCAGGAGGGAGTCAGTTGCAATGGAGAGGTGCACACTCTTAAAAAATGTCATTAGATTTCACAGTATGTCCTCAGGGGTCAGTAAAATGCTAAAAGACAAATTATCCACCTGAGAATTTTCTTGACAATTAAATGGTGAGATCTCAAATGTCAGATCATTCCAATGTCAAGAAGAAAGCAAAAAAAAATCCTTGAGCATGTGGCTGACTCCACACAGTGCAGGATAAATAATCATTCAGAAGACCATTGTCCTCAGGTCACAAAGATCGCTTTAGAAATCTTCTGTGGAACAATTTTTTTAATCATTCACTTTTTTAATTATTAAATCATCACTGTGTACATTAATGCAGTCATGGGGTACAATGTGCTGGTTTTATATACAATTTGAAATATTTTCATCAAACTAGTTAACATAGCTTCAGGGTACCTTCTTGGTTATTGTGTTAAGACATTTATATTCTACATTTACTAAATTTCACATGTACCCTTGTAAGATGCACTGTAGATGTGGTCTTACCAATTACCCGCCTCCACCCATCCTCCCCTGTCCCGTCCCCTCTCTCTGCCCTTTCCCCATATTTTGGACTATAATTAGGTTATAGCTTTCATATGAAAGCTATAAATTGGTTTCATAGTAGGGCTGAGTACACTGGATACTTTTTCTTCCATTCTTGAAATACTTTGCTAAGAAGAATATGTTCCAGTTCCATCCATGTAAACATGAAAGAGGTAAAGTCTCCATCTTTCTTTAAGGCTATATAATATTCCTTGGTGTACATATACCACAATTTATTGATCCATTCATGGGTTGATGGGCACTTGGGCTCCTTCCATGACTTAGCAATTATGAATTGGGCTGCAATAAACATTCTAGTACAAATATCTTTTCTCCTGAATTCATCAGTTAGGCACGTTTTTCTGCAACTTTTTTGAATTATCACTTCAATGTAACAATTAAATGCAACTAATACTATGGTAGAAGACAAATAAATTAAATTGAATTTGGAATGTGGGGTCAGATAATCCCTTGCATATGAGGTAAACATTTGGTAA
>CAUYTI010006611.1:0-11483 GCA_963575145.1 Galago senegalensis | reverse complement strand
GCTGGGACCACAGGCGCCCGCCACAACGCCCGGCTATTTTTTGGTTGCAGCCATCATTGTTGTTTGGCGGGTCCGGGCTGGGGATTCGAACCTGCCACCTTAGGTGTACGTGGCTGGCGCCTTAGCCAGTTGAGCTATAGGGGCCGAGCCAACCTTTGATTTTTTTAGAGATGGAGTCTCCTTGTGTTGCCTAGGCTGACCTCAAACTCCTGGACTCAAGCTATCCTTTTGCTTCAGCCTCCTGAGTAACCTGGACTGTAGGGACATGACTCCAGGCCTGCCTGGCTTTAACCGTTTTTAAGTGTACAATTCAGTGGCATCAAGTACATTCACGTTGTATACAACCATCATACTATCCCTCTCCAGGACATTTTCATCCTCCCAAACTGAATCTTTGTAGCCATGAAACAGTCGTTCCCCAGTCTTCCTCCCCCAGCCCCTGGCAACCACCATTCTACTTTCTATCTCTCCAAATAGGACTACTCTAGGTACCTCATGTAAGTGAGATCATACTAAATTTGTGCTTTGGGGTCTGCTTACCTCACTTAGAATACCTCAGGGTTCATCCATGCTATAGTGTGCATCAGAACTTCATTCCTGTTTTTTTTCTCTCTTTCTTTTTGTTGTGTAGGGCTTAGCACTGAGCTCATCGGACAGCACATGCAACCCCAAGATAAGGATGGTTGGCACTTCCTTCCTTTTTATGGCTGAGTAGTATTCCCTGTGTGGGTAGCCACGTTGTGTTTATCCTTCTCTGGATAGAGACCTGGGTTGTTTCCACCTTTTGGCTGTTGTAAATAATGCTGCTATGAACACTGGTGTGCTTACATGCTTTTATATGTACACATGCACCTATACAGTATACTGTTTATGAACCAATTCAAAACACTATAAAGAGGAGCTCCAGCCAAGAATTTTAGAATATCAGATTTCTGACTTGGATCTGGGCTTTTGAGGTCAGCAAAGTGCAGCTGGAATTCAAGTGAGAGCCAAACTGTTGTCTTCCAGTTCCACGGCATTCACATCTTTGCCTGTGTGTGTGCACACGCGTGTATGTGTGTGTGCGCGTGTGTGTTCAGACCTACCCAGTGCTCCCGCTTCGGAGGAACTATTAACACATTAATATTATCAATAGCAGGCAGTGCCTGAGCCATTAGGGATTTATGAAAACATCTGAAGCAAGTCGTTTCAAAGCGCTGATTTGTTTTATAGTCAGTATTACATTTTATGACAGGCTCTTTTGCCAGCAGAATGAGCGCATAAGCAACATACACAGCTCAGTAGACGGAAACTGGTGCCCTGCACTGCCCTGCAAATTTGTGTTCCGGATCCCTTGGGAAGCTTCTGCAATTTGCAGACAACTACTGACCCTTTGCTGTAGGGTCACCCCCGAACGAGACAGGGAGTGTGCCCCCCTTCATTTTTAGCAGTAGAAAGAAAAAAAAAAAACTATAGTTCTCTTCCCTCTTCTGTCATTTTTCTCTAACTGAGAACACAATAAGAATGCCAATACCTGGTAAACCAGGGCTGAACACTTCCTGGCCAATTTTGCTTTTTTGTTGTGACTCCCTCCCCACCCCTGATTTTGCAGAATTTCACAAAGGCAAATTCTCTTGTTCTGAATACAGTAGTCTCAACCATGTTGGGAACAGTAGTGCCTAATGAAAGGGACAGACAGGCCATTTGGGGAAGATGGACATGTGATTCCTGGTAGCCCAGTGACTGTTCTCCATTCAAATGTCTAGCCCCCCCCCACTCCTATTCTCACCATCAACCAAAAAAGAAGGGAGTAGGACCTCAGTGGTGTGGAAAGGAGGGCACCTCCCAACCTTGGCTTGCCACACCTAGAATTTGTGGTCCCCCCTAGACCTTCCTCTCTAGGATGAGAGATAGCTCTTGAAAGTTCCTTCTCAGCATTCCCAGGGAGCAGGGTTTGTAATATTTCACAGCAGCTGTTTCACATTTCCCTACCTAGTTATTAGACACGAAAGGGAGTAAATTAAAATGGCAAAGTAAAATGAAATAAAAGGCGTCTTTTCTTTCTGTAAAGAGACAACACCTAATTAAGGAATATTTGAATCCCACAAAAATGCAGACTCTCATGGGTGACATAAAACTTCTCCTTTTAAACCAGGAACAAAACCCAGAAAATTAGGGACAGGCCCAAGAGGTAGTCCTTTAAAACAAAAAGCTCCCTCCTCTTGAGACTTTTGACTTTTTTCTCCCTTCCTTTTTTCCTCTTCCACAGTCCTAGGGGAGTATTAAACTCAAACGACTCCTTTGAGTTGGAGTTTTCTGGGCTGCAGCCAGCGGAGCATACCGCCAGCTTTCTCCCCTCCTGCCAACAGCCTGGGAGCCTTGTTTTCTTCTCCCCCAGCCTCCCCCCATCCTTCACAGGCTCTTTCAGTTCCCCCTCTAAGTTCCATCCCAGTTTCTCTCTTTTGTCCCCTCCCCATGCTGGCTTTTTGGGACACTTTCTCTGGCTCCCTCTGGTTCTGGCCCACTTCATCTTCTAGTTCCTTACCCCACACAGCTGAGCGAGTGGACCTTCTTTCTTTTTCTCCTTACCTCTTAGCTTGTTCTTTTTCTTTCTTTCTTTCTTTTTTTTGTTGGGAATTCATTGAGTGTACTGATTAAATTTGTTAGGTAAAGTCCCTCATACAATTGTGTCTTGCCCCCAAAAGGTGTGTCACACACTGAGACCCTAGTCCCTTCCCTCCTTCTCTCTCTCTGCTCTCTCCTTCCTCCACCCCCCACCGTGTACTAGGTCATTAATTGTCCTAATATCAAAATTGAATACATAGGATTCATGCTTCTCCATTCTTGTGATGGTTTACTAAGAATAATGTGTTTCCCATCCATCTAGGTTAATACAAAGGACATAAAGTCTCCATCTTTTTTAATGGCTGAATAGTATTCCATGGTATACATATACCACAGCTTGTTAATCCATTCCTGGGTTGGTGGGCATATCAGAAGATGCCAGAATCCTTGGCTTCCTTCAGCCTGATGATTGCAGCTCGGGTTCCAAATCCAGTGCTTCCCAGCCCTGGCTGCACCATAGGTCATGGTTGTTGCCACTGACCTTTACATGAGAACTCTCTCCTGGGGCACCCACCAGGGGTAAAATTCTGGCAGAGGCTGGGAGTGGTGGCTTGTGCCTGTCATCCTAGTACTGTGGAAGGCTGAAGCAGGTGGATTGTTCTAGACCAGCCTGAGCAAGAGCAAAACTCTGTCTCTACTAAAAATAGAAAAACTGAGGCAAGTGAATTGCTTGAGCCCATGAGTTAGAGGTTGCTATGTGCTATGATGCCACAGCACTTTACCCAGGGCAACAGCTTGAGACTCTGTCTCCAAATAAATAAATAAATAGTTGTAGGGGAGAGAGAAGCTGTTTTAGCTCAGGCTTTCTCCACCTCAGTTTTGCTAGGGCTAGACCTTTTTTTTTTTTTGAGATGGAGTCTCAAGCTGTCACCCTGGGTGGAGTGCCAGGGTATCACAGCTCATAGCAACCTCTGACTCTTGGGCTTAAGTGATTCTCTTACCTCAGCCTCCCAAGTAGCTGGGACTACAGGTGCCCACCACAACACTTGGCTATTTTTTTTTTTTTTTGTTATCGCAGTTGTCATTGTTGTTTTAGGAGGCCAGGGCTGACTGGATTCCATGCACTACCCACAGTGTATGAGGCCAACGTCCTACCCATGAGCTACGGGCACTGCCCCTTTTATTTTATTTTATTTTTGAGGCAGAGGCTCAGTCACCCTGACTTCAGTAGAGTGTCATGGTGTTGTAGCTCACAGTAACCTCAAACTCTTGGGCTCAAGTGATCCTCTTGCCTTAGCCTCCTGAGTAGTTGGAACTATAGGCGCTGGCTAGGATATCTGGCTAGTTATTCTATTTTTAGTAGAGATGGAGTTTCGCTCTTGCTTAGGCTGGTCTCAAACTCCTGAGCTCAAGCAATCTACCTGTCTTGGCCTTCCAGAGTGCTGTGATTACAGGTGTGAGCCACTGTGCCCGGTCTTAGGGCAGAGTTCTTGCTATAAGTAGTTGTGACTGAGAGGAAAGAAAAGAAAGTTAGGATGAGACTAAGAAAATATGAAATGACGTCCATTCAAATAGCCACAAATTAAAGAAATTCTTAGTTACAGCTCAACCCAAACTTGTTTTTCTGGTTTTTTTTTTTTTTTTTTGCTTTTGATGGCTTGAAGGTCCTGCAGGATTTTTCCCAACATCACAATGCAGAGGATGAAGCCAGATCTTCCTAGACTCCTGCTTATTAGACTAAACAGTAAAAGGAAATCGTTTTTTTTTTTTTGAGAAATAAGGAGAGTCTATTTTGTTGGCATTTCCTTTTGGGGATGGATCCCATGTCTGGCTTTTTTAAAAAATTGAGACAGAGTCTCCCTTTGTTGCCCTTCTTGGTAGAGTACTATGGCATCACAACTCACAGCAACCTCAAACTTTTGGGCTCAAGAGATTCTCTCGCCTCAGCCTCCCATGTAGCTGGGACTATAGGCGCCTGCCTCAATGCCTGGCTTTTTTTTTTTTTTAAAGCAGCCTGGGCTACGTTCAAATCCACTAACCCTGGTGCATGTGGCTGGTGCCCTACCCTGTGAGCTATAGGTGCCTCCTGGCTTTGTTTTTAAAAGGGTAGGTCCAGGCTGTATGTGGTGGCTCACACCTGAAATCTCAAAATAGCCTAGGCAGGTATCGCCTGAGCTCAGGAGTTTGAGACCAGCCTGAGCAAGAGCAAGACTCCTGACAGCCATTGCAGTACATTGAGCTCCATAGAGACAGCGCCAGGGCAAGTGAGAGCCGGACGGGCACTGGGTGACTCTGTGCCTCGCTGAGGAAAAATAACTAAACATAGGCAAAGGAGATCCTAAGAAACTGAGAGGCAAAATGTCATCATATGCATTCTTTGTGCAAACTTGTCGGGAGGAGCACAAGAAGAAGCACCCAGATGCTTCAGTCAACTTCTCAGAGCTTTCTAAGAAGTGCTCAGAGAGGTGGAAGACCATGTCTGCTAAAGAGAAAGGAAAATTTGAAGATATGGCAAAGGTGGACAAGGCCCGTTACGAAAGAGAAATGAAAACCCGTATCCCTCCTAAAGGGGAAACAAAAAAGGAGTTCAAGGATCCCAATGCACCCAAGAGGCCTCCTTCAGCCTTTTTCTTGTTCTGTTCTGAGTATCGCCCAAAAAATCAAAGGAGAACATCCCGGCCTATCCATAGGTGATGTTGCAAAGAAGTGGGGAGAGATGTGGAATAACACTGCTGCGGATGACAAGCAGCCTTATGAAAAGAAGGCTGCAAAGCTGAAGGAAAAATACGAAAAGGATATTGCTGCATACCGAGCTAACAGAAAGCCTGATGCAGCGAAGAAGGGAGTCGTCAAGGCTGAAAACAGCAAGAAAAAGAAGGAAGAGGAGGAAGATGAAGATGAAGAAGATGATGATGAATAAATTGGTTCTAGCACAGTTTTTTTTTCTTGTCTATAAAGCATTTAACCCCCCTGTACACAACTCACTCCTTTTAAAGAAAAAAATTGAAATGTAAGGCTGTGCAAGATTTGTTTTTAAACTGTACAGTGCCTTTTTGTATAGTTAACACACTACTGAATGTGTCTTTAGAGAGCCCTGTCCTGGTGGTATTTTCAGTAGCCACTAACCTTGCCTGGTACAGTATGGGGGTTGTAAATTGGCCTGGAAATTTAAAGCAGGTTCTTGTTGGTGCACAGCACAAATTAGTTATAGATAGGGATGGTAGTTTTTCATCTTCAGTTGTCTCTGATGCAGCTTATACAAAATAATTGTTCTGTTAACTGAATACCACTGTGTAATTGCAAAAAAAAAAAGTTGTAGCTGTTTTGTTGACATTCTGAATGCTTCTAAGTAAATACAGTTTTTTATTAAAATAAAAAAGAGCAAGACTCCCCCTCTCCCCCAAATAGCCAGGCATTGTAGTGGGTGCCTGTAGGCCCAGCTACTTGGAAGGGTGAGGCAAGAGAATCACTTGAGTCCAAGAGTTTGAGGTAGCTGTGAGCTATGAAAGTGAGGCACTCTATGAGGGCAACAAAGTGAAACTATGAAGAAAAACAAAAGGGTCTGCTTTTTCCTGAGATGCTACAGATGTCCCAGCCCAGGCCTGGGAACCACCTTCAGGTACTCTCTTGCCTTCTCTTCTCTGAAACATGGGCAGAAAAAAGATCTCAAATTGGGTGGTGCCTGTGGCTCAAAAGGGTAGGGCGCCGGCCCCATATGCCGGAGGTGGCGGGTTCAAACCCAGCCCTGGCCAAAAAAATAAAAATAAATAAAGAAATCTAAAAAAAAAAGGTTTCAAACTTCTCTAATTCTTTTATTTTCTGTTTTGATTTGATTTTGAGGGGGAGTCTAGCTGTTGTGTGGGGGCAAGGGTGGGAACTGAAAATCCTGGGAACAGACCACTGCAGTGGTCCAGGTGATAGTCAGACAGGGGGGAGTACACAGATTGGGCCGAGTTTCATTTGACTCACGGACAGCACCTACTCATCCAGGGAGCACGGAGGAGGGGAGACCCAGGAAATGATCAGCAATTTGACTCCAGAGCCACTGGGTGGGTGGTGGTGCCGGGAGTTAGGGAAGAAGCCATTTGGGACAGAAAGCCAGTTAGGTGGAGGTGCCAGGTAGATAGAGGTGAGGACCGGAGGTTTAGGTTTGGAAGCTTTGGGGCATACTGGTCTTTACTAGGGTTTAAAACTACAGACTGAATGAGATGATCTAAGGGGATTGTATGACAATAGCAGGATTCCAGAAGCACTATGGAGACATTTTATTAGGTGGAACAGGGCCCAAGTAAGACTCAGAAGGAGCTCACGGTGAGGCAGGAGGTGAGTAGTAAAGGGGGCATCATGAGAATCAAAAGCATATCAAGAAGACTGAGTGGTCACTTGATTGGGGGACAGAGGGCTCCGTGATGACGTTGGTACAGACGATCTCTGTGGAGAGGTGGGAGTTCAAAGCTAGCTGGGTCAGGCAAGAGTTTCTATCCTCAGGCCGTGCCAAGAGGATAGAAAGGTGGGGCCCGGGGGTATGGGTGAGTTTTCCAGACAGGACTGGTAGAACATGTTTGTGCACTTGGTCCCAATGGCCTGGTGGGGCAGGGGTAGTGGAGGAGACATGCTCGAGATTAAATGCACTGGAACAGAGAGAATAGGGCGGGCGCACAGGCCTGGAGTACCGTGGGGTCAAAGCCCACGTCGAGGGGCAAGTGTTTAAAACACTTTTTTGTTGTTGTAGTAAAATATATGTATCATGAAATCTGCATTTGGACTCTTCTTCTTCTTTTTTTTTTTTAGAGACAGAGAGACAGATTCTCACTTTATCGCCCTCAGTAGAGTGCTGTGGTGTCACAGCTCCCAGCAACCTCTAACTCCTGGGCTTAAGCGATTCTCTTGCCTCAGCCTCTCGAGTAGCTGGGACCATAAGTGCCCACCACAATGCCTGGCTATATTTTTGTTCTTGCAGTTGGGCCGGGGCCAGGTTAGAACCTACCACCCTCAGTATATGGGGCCAGCGCCCTACGCACTAAGCCACAGGCACTGCCCTGGACTCTTCTTAAGTGTATAATTCAGTGGCATTAATTGCATTAGTACGTAATTGCATATTGTATAACCATGCTGTACTGTTTCCAAAACGTTTTCATCATCCTAAAGCAAAACTCTCTGTCACCGTTAAGCAGTCATTCCCCTGCCCACTTCCTGCAAGAAGTTTTTTTTTTTAAATGTATTTAATTGATCTATTAATTTTTTTTTTTTTAGTCTCAATTTTATTTATTTATTTTTTTGCAGTTTTTTGGCCAGGGCTGGGTTTGAACCCACCACCTCTGGCATTTGGGGCTGGTGCCCTACTCCTTTGAGCCACAGGTGCCACCCTGCAAGAAGTTTTTTTTTTTTTTAATTTTTTTTATTACATTTTATTTTATTTTATTTTATTTATTTGCAGTTTTTGGCTGGGGCTGGGTTTGAACCCACCACCTCCAACATATGGGACCGACGCCCTACTCCTTGAGCCACAGGTGCCACCCTGCAAGAAGTTTTGATAAGAATAGGACACTTGGCTCGGCACCTGTGGCTCAAGCTGGCGGGTTTGAATCCAGCCCAGGCCCGCCAAACAACAATTACGGCTGCAACCAAAAAATAGCTAGGCATTGTGGTGGGTGCCTGTAGTCCCAGCTACTTGGGAGGTGGAGGCAGGAGAATCGCTTGAGCCCAAGAATTAGAGGTTGCTATGAGCTGTGATGCCATAGCACTTTACCCAGGGCAACAGCTTGAGGCTCTGTCTCAAAAAAAAAAAAAAAAGAACAGGACACTTCATCCCTAATAGCAGGAGGGGAGGCTCAGCCCCAGAAGTGTCTGTCCAATTGCTCAAATTTTCTCCCTGAAGCCTCGGTGAGGAAAGGGGTAAGTGTGTAGGAGGGAGAAAAGGTGAAGAGCGGGAAAGTGGAGAAACTGGGGAAGCATGTGAGGATTGATGGCAGGAGGGTCAAATGTCCACTTGTATTGGCATACTTGAAATTAAAATGAAACCAGATAACAATGTCGAGTGGCTTTTGTTTGGTTTGGTTTTTATTTTTGGAGATAGGTCTCACTCTGTCTTCTAGGCTGCAGCACAGTGGTACAATCATAGCTAGGTGCAGCTCCCAACTCCTGGGTTCAAGGGAGGCACTCCCCAGCAGCCAGGAATACAGGGGTGCATCACTATGCTCAGCTAATTTTTAAAATTTTTGTTGATATGGAATCTTGATATGTTACCTAGGCTGGTGTTTTGCTTTTCTAACTACTTTTTTCTTTTGTTTATTTAGTTGATTTTCTTGTTTGTTTCTTTTGGGTTTTTTTGAGATAAGAGTCTCACTTTGTCACCCTAGGTAGAGTGCCATGGCATCTCATAGCTCACAAGCAACCTCAAACTCTTGGGCTGAAGTGATCCTCTTTGCCTTAGCCTCGTGTGTAGCAGGGACTACAGGTGCCTATCAGAATGCCGGGTTAGGTTTTTCTATTTTTAGTAGAGATAGAGTTTTGCTCTTGCTCAGGCTGGTCTCTAACTCCCAAGCTCTGCAACGCCCCCACCGACCCCACCTTGACCTTCCAGAGTGGAGGATTAGAGGATTGAGCCACTGTGCCTGGTCTAAGGGTACGGTTTAGTGGCAATAATACATTCACATTGTTGTGTAGCTGCCACCACCACCCATCTCCAATCTCACAGTATAAGTTGTGTTCTCCCCTCTCTCGGCTGCAGATTGAGTGTTTCCCCACCTGTGTCCAGGTGCAGACGTGGCGTGGGGGATGGGTGAGTTACATCTGAGTGAGGGAGTCAAGGGGGAGGTGGGATGGCTGTGAGAAGTGATTACATGGTGGATTGTGTAACGGAGCCTTGGTAAGCAACTGGAGGCAGGAAGAGGGGTCCGTGGGTATCTGAGCGGTCCAGAAGATGTTGACATTGTCTTTCCTTTTTCATGATGCTGTAGATGGCAAGAGTCAAAACTCATTTCAAATGTATTAATTAACATGGTTCCCCATTGCTCTTGACATCTCTGAAGAATGTTCTACAGAAGGGCTCCAAATGGCCACTTGAGTCACCATCGTTATCTCCTCCTCCTCCGTGCCATAGACCTGAGAAAACGTTATAGGTCCTTAGGACGCCCACACACCCTGCACCTAATTAGGTAAGAGCAGGGGCATATGGTGTTTTACATGGGGAGAGAGGTACGTCTTCTATGAATAGCACAGCCATGGGAACAGACAGGCTGACAGATGATTTCACTTTATTTGATCACACAATATGGGCATCCTCACTGTGTGAAAACCCCCAAAGCTTCGGAAACTTGTGAACATCCTCCTTGCTTTCTATGCCTCCCTCTTTGCTTTCCTTGCAAAACTAAAGTGGAAGTGGGAAAGTCTTTCTCAACCGCCATGGGCTCTCTACCCTGAAATTTCCTCATGGTTTGCACAGTCCTGAGCTATTTTCTGCATTGCTGATGAAATCCTCTCTTCTTCACAATATACTACTCTCCTTTCTGGAGATTGTGTTTTCTGGTTTTGCCTAGACGTGTGTTTTGGGGGCCCTATAAACGCTAATCCTGAAAATGCACGTGCAGCCTGTTACAGGGCCACACCTTTGAGAACAATGCTGGCGGGACTGTTTCTGCACTGCAAGTGTCTTTATGATGAAGCACAAAACCACAGTGGGTGGGTTTTCAATGATGAGAGAAGCTGAGGCCAGTCACATCTTATATCATAATATTAGATTTACTGTTTGGTAGATAAGCCTAATCTCAAATAGTGTTGTTTCTAATAATACTTTAGAAGACATAGGTCATCAGAATGACAGTTTCTTTTTTCTTTTTTTTTTGGGGGGGGGACAGAGCCTCAAGCTGTCCCCCTGGCTAGAGTGCCATGGCATCACACCTCACAACAACTTCCAACTCCTGGGCTCAAGCGAGTCTCCTGCCTCTGCCTCCCAAGTAGCTGGGACCACAGGCACCCACCACAATACCCAGCTATTTTTTGGTTGTAGCCATTATTGTTTGGCAGGCCCAGGCTGGATTCAAACCTGCCACCTTAGGTGTATGTGGCTGGTGCCTTAGCTACTTGAGCCACAGGCGCCGAGCCAACAGTTTCTTAAATATTTATAACTAGCGTGACCCCTCAGTGCTACCTTGAATTGTATATCAGCAGTGCAGAACCTTGAGCTATAAGCTTTTCAATTCACATAATTTCAATTAAACTTACTCAATATTTAAATTACTATGTTGTCTTTGGCTCTGGGTAATAGGTAACTGAATAACTAGGTCTGTCCAGGTGAGCGGTTTATTTTTGTGCCATGACAAGAAGCTTCGTGGTAGGCAGGGAGGACTGATGCTGGGAGAGGCCTTGGGAGCTCTTTTGTTTTCTAAATCTGACATCTGTAGGGATGGTGTTTATTTTTACAGTTGTGAGATGGCTGCTGCACTTTCTAGAATCAATTTCTGGCAGGAAGGAGATAGAAAAAGAGCAAAGGACAAACAGAAGGCTTGTGCAACTCCAATATGCAGAGAATTTGGCGGTAGATAGCCCAATATGTATATTCCTATCCTTCAACCCAACAATGCCACTTCCAGAAATCTATCCCAAATGGCATCAGGCATAAATACAAAATGGCTCATGCATAAAATAATTCATTGTGGCATTATTCATAATAGTAAAAAACTAGAAATAACCAAGTGTTCATCAACATGGGACTGATTGGGCTCAGCGCCTGTGGCTCAAGTGGCTAAGGCTCCAGCCACATACACCTAAGGTGGCGGGTTCAAATCCAGCCCGGGCCTGCCAAACAACAATGATGGCTGCAACCAAAAAAAATAGCCAGGCATTGTGGCAGGTGCCTGTGGTCCCAGCTACTTGGGAGGCTGAGGCAGGAGACTCGCTTGAGCCCAGGAGTTGGAGGTTGCTGTGAGCTGTGATGCCAC
>CAUYTI010006603.1:0-18204 GCA_963575145.1 Galago senegalensis | reverse complement strand
CAGGAACACACATCCTAAATGCCAAGCACTGAGCTAAATACTGTGGGTACAATGGTAACCAAGATTCGCTCCCTTATCTGAAACCTCCTATCTTAGTCTACACAGGGGGCAGCTCTAAAGCATGTATAAGTATTCTATCGTGCGGTGTGATATACATGGAGGGAGGTGCTAACCCTGCTGGAGGCCAGGGTGAAAGTCAGGGAAGACTTTGCAGAAGTGACAACGAATCCAGTCTAGAAGGATAAAGAGGAAGTTATCAAGCCAAGAAGAGGAGAAAGATATTCCAGGCAGATGACCAAAAAAATCAGGGAGAAAAGATGAAGCCTACTGAAGAGCTGCAGTGGTCCTGGGGCAGGGGTGGGGGGTCTCTTCTGAGTGGTTGCATTGGAGGAGTAGCAAGAGGTCAAATGGAGCCTGAATTGTGAATATCCCGAATGGTAGGCTAAAGAGTTAAGACTCTGGCCCTGGCAAAAGGGAGTCATGGAAAGCATTTGAGCAAGAGTATAACATGCTTATATGCAAGCATATGACATTTTGGGGGGCTTAGCGCTTCTGCTAAATGAATAGATCTCAGAGACCTTCTCACCCCTGCCTTTTCATACTACCATGTTGTTTCATAGGCTCTTCCCTGCTTCTGCTTCTAGCAGAGCTGCATTCCAAAGGTGGCATGGATGCCAACTTAGAGGGTTTATCTTGAAGGAAATCCTCAGAAGCACTTAATGAAATCATTAGCACTGGCAACAGAACCTACACTCTGCTGCAGCTCATGGGGCTGGGGGTTGGAAAACCTCTCATCAGGACCATTCAGGAGGAGGAAAGGGTCCAAAGCTGGGAGAGGGTTTAAGGAGGGAAAGTCAAACATAAGCTCCTGATCACCAAAAGTCACACTGATCAATCTTCCTAGAGGCAAAGCCATTGGCTACCACAGTGTGTGGGGAAAGCTGACTCTATCCAAGAGATCTTAAATGACGACTCTCAGGCATCATGAGCAAAACCCAGTGATCCTTCCGAAGAGTGAAATTTGCTCAAAGGACAGCCAGAATTGCTGGAATGAGCAAATCCATTAATTTTATTATACGCTGCAGGAATAGTCACCATGGCCTCTCAAGTTTTCCCTCTGGGATTGGGCTGCTCCAGGTGATTAAGAGGACCCCAGTCTATCCTGTGGTTTGGAGACAAGGTCAGTGCAAAGAGTTTGGGAGTTTTTCCCTGATGGTCATTTCCTTAAAAAGTAGCAGCAGCATACTGATGAAGGTAATGCTAGCTGCTGTAACAAACACAAGATCTCAGTGGTTTAACCCAACTAAAGCTTTATTTCTTCCTCTTACGGGAAGGTGTTCTGCTCTCAGAACTCACTTAAAGACTCAGATTGATAAAAAATGTGTCTACTATCAACATGTGGCTGCCCAGGGGTCACCCTGGATGTTGACTTTCAGCCAGCAAAGTGGGGGAAGATTCAACAAATATATATACCTGGGTGGATGGTATGGATGAGGCCTGGGCCTGGTATAGACAACCATCTCCATTCACAGTCTAAACGTTCTACAGAACTCAATCATGTAGGTGTAGGGGCTGATGGAAGTGTGGTCCCTGCTGACACAGGGACTTCCCCATGACAACGCCGCCCTGTAGAAGGGAATCATTGATCTCTGCTAGATGGCCAGCCATCTGCTCCAGGGAGCCTGGTACAAATGCTGCGTCTACTCCAGGGTCTCTTACTATTAAAATATCTGTTCTGCAGTCAGCCCTTTTTCCCCCTGAGCTTTAACATCTTCATCCCTAAAATGGGGGCTGGGGATTGGATGTAATGGTTTCCAGCAGCTTCCAACCATAATGCTGAAGTCCAGGCTGCACTGTGGGAAAGGAAGAGTGAGAGACTGAGTCCACAGGAAGTTCCACCCAGTGAATTCCATGTCTCTGGGCACGAAGTCACACTGCTTTAAGAAGACTGTACCAAGCCATAGTCTCAACCTGACATTATATAAATGGAGCCCCAGATAGTCTGGAAATTGAATGGCCCTACAGGAGAGGGCATATGAAAGGTTACATGATTTGAGCCTGCATGTAGGGCCAAAGGAAATTTTCCTGAGTAGAAAGACACAGGCTACTGGCTGAGTGGCCCATAAAGCAGTCAGTGCCAAAGCTGGGATGTCCCTAGGGACCATAAGGATTGAGAAGAAGGGCTCAAACTGCCACAGTCACAAAGGAAAGTACCCTGCATGCCAGCTGGAAATGCCGGAGTTATACAGAAGTACCATCTATTACCACAAACACACACCACCATGTATATGGGTGTAACCCATGCTCGGAAATACACATGGATGTGTATACATACATCAGCTCACAAAGATGGATACACACAGTCAGACCACACCTGCCCAGGTCAGACAAGGATGGGCTTATACACACCCTTAAAGTTATCCACATATGGGTCTACACACAGAGGGACATTTGAATACTACAGCAGGATCCGTGGTGGATATACAATTAGGGGTATGCAAATGGGTACATAAGCTCACTTATGCGTAGAGTTCAGTGACTGAGAGATTCATAGAATTCTCATGGAGATCCACATAGCTTCCCACAAACAGAAATTCTCCCAGGAATACATACCAAGGGACACACAAAGGCAGCCGTCCATCCATGACCAATACCACAGGCATACACAAGCATACACAGAGCACAGGCAGATGAATAGCTCACAGTTAATCATACAATCTCAGAAGTGCACATGCATGGGAAGCCAGGAGCTGGCCTTAAACCCTGGCTAGGGGTGTTGACCCCAGCAGATAATTTCCTCTCTCCGGGCGTCAGTATCCAAATCAGTAAAATATGGGAGCCAAACTAGCTCTGACCTAGTTGATAAACATTTATAATTAAAATAGAAGGCATGCCCCCATCCATGAGAAACTTCCAGTTGAATGAGATGTGGGCAGGCATAGTCCAGAAATGAGAGGAAGGCACACACAGAGCTACCAGTGCGTGATGATGAGTGGCGCCCTCTATGCTGACAGTTAGGATTTGAGGGGTTCAAAGAAAAATGGCGCCACAGCTTCCTTTAAAGAAGACTCAGCTGCCTTGACTGGACGATGAACCGGATGGCCTACCATTGCTTCCCATAGTGGCATGCAAGGGCAGCCTGCACAGGGCAGGTTTAAAGGGTGATTCTGTCTCCCAAGACTGTGGACCATGGGGAACAGGTAGATATGTCCAGGGGTCTCCCTGTAGGCTAGAGCCACATGAAGAGGCCCAAGCTTGCCACACATTGTGAGCTGTAAGCAACAGCCCTGGTGCCAGGCAAGATGCTGGTCACTCTGCCAACATGAAGCCTACAGCTCTGGCTTAAGGCACTCCCTAAAGTAGCCTCAAAGTAGATCTGTGCACTCTTGTCTTCTGCTGTGAAATGGCTCACACTCCCTGCAGGACAAGGCTGCCCAATATCCAGGAGGTCAGTAGACACAGGTGGGCACCTGCGTACAAGTGAGCTCATACACAAGCACCCAGGTGTACGCATGCAAGTGTGTACATGGGAGCCTGCGTGTCTGTTTACTGAGTCTCTAGACACATGTCTAACTCTGTCTACATCACGCAGGTGTGACTGTGTGCCCACCTGGACCTGCTATCGTAATGCACACTTAAATATGCAAGTAGTTTATGTGTAAATGTGTTTGCACGCTTTTGCCCATTCCCAGGTACCCAGATGTAAAACATTTCCTTTGTCTCTTCCCTGACTTATAAAACTTGGAAAGAAATCATCTGTTATCCCTCTACCTGTCCCTTCCCTGGCTTACCTTACCTAATTAGTAAGACAGGGAAAAGACTGGGTCATGGCGTCTGCATGCCCAGGGTCCGTGGCAGTGTGCACACATTCTCCCCTGCTTGGCACGGGAAGTTGGCCAGGCTAGGCAATGCCCTGGAGCAGGGAGGCTTGCAGGAGTCCAGCTAGGCTTGCAACTCTGGGCAGCCTCCAGACAGAAGGCCAGGGTAGGAAGCCCATGGGAGCTTCATTTCCTTAAATCGACTTCGCTAGTGATAAAGCCAGATGTTGACAAACCTAATTGGGGTGTGTTTTACAATCCGCAAACTGTCGATTCCAAAACACATCCCATTTTCAGAAATGTGAAAATAAGCATGTCTTAAAAAGTGATGAAATACAGGAACATCTTGATGCCTACCTGCCTTTTGTGTCTACTTTTCACTTATTTCAGAAACTAGTAGAAAGAAGGATACAATTAATTATCACACCCAAATCTCTAAGCAGTTGCACACGTGGGCATCTGTGTGTATCTAACCATTCGAGCGGGGCCTGTGGTATCTTCGTGGGTGGGTTACTACTGTCTGTGTACACGGATCCCCGCGATCCTGCACGTTTGTGTGTGAGTCACTGAGCATATGACCACTACACACATGTGTTTTTACATGGGTGTGAGTGCCTTCAGGGGTACCTGTATTTGTCAGCCTGTGTTGTCTCTGTGTAAATGTGAGTCCTGGCCCCAGATCCAACCCCCCCTCCCCCAGCCATCATCCTGAAAGGGCCACCAGCTGTAAACCAGGAGTTACAAAAGTGTGACAGCCCCTCTTTCTTGCTCCTTCCCTCTCCAGGAGAGGTCACCTAGAGGCCCCTCCAGAGACAGATTCCGCCTGCCTGTCTAAGAACAACAGGCACAAAGCAATCTAGCAATTAGTAATAATCGTGTCTCCCTGACAAACCATTATTTCTTCAGGACAAAGAAGGAGCTTAGGGGGTTTTGAGGGTAGCCAGGGACAAGAAGGATGAAGGAATTGCTCCCTACATCTCTGGACTTGGTGGGAGTTTAGGGCTCCTTGGGGCAGAGCACAGACCCTCACTCTGTCCGGGCCTCCCTCTCCTCCCATCCTCACACCTACTTTTCATCCTCTTCTGCCGTCTTTCTGCCCGAGTGTCCAGGCAGCACCCCCTTCACGGCCATGCAGAGGGAATGAAATGGATCAGGCACAAAGGAACCCAGATTCAGCATCAGGGCTGAAACACAAGAATGAGTGACAGGGAAGACCTGGATTTGCCAGGCCTCTGCCCATGAACTGGGACTTGACCGGACACATATTTTGCAGAGCTGAGTGAACACAGGGCTGCCTTAGGAAATGCCTCAGCCCCCAGCCTAGCACTCCGGTCCCACTGAAGCTTCCAAAGACAGATGAGTTCATAATCCCGCCAGAATTCATGGCAGCTTCTTGGGTAGAAAGAGAGTTGACAAGGGGACACAAAGGTCCAGAAGACATGGTCCCTTCCTCAAGGGGCCTAAACCCAACAAGAAGGAAAGGAAATGTCCACAGATGACTTCAATACAGAGCTCACAGAAAAAGCTCTGTGAAAAAAGAGGCCGAGTACTGCGGGACATGAGACCACTGCCACCTAGGGCAGCTGAGAAGCACTTCCCAGAAGAGAGAACACTTGAACTGGACCATTAAGAATTGAGAAATAAAGGATGCACAAGGAGAGGACGGGTGCAGGGGCATTTGGGGGCCAGCAAATTATGAAGATGAAGATAACGATGACGACAATGATGACACTGATGACAATGCAAACTTTCCTGTCCCCTTTGAGTATCTTCCCCTGGGCCCAACTCAGCCACTCTGCTCATTACTGCCTGACCAAGTCAGGCCTCTTTACCTCTCCCGTTTCTGCTTCCTGGAATCTCTAAATCAGAGAGGTGATCTGACATGCCCTCAACAGCAGATCCATCGTGGGATGGTAGGAGACAGGTCTTTGGTCCTGGCTCAGTGACAGGGCAGGCTGAGAATAGATGAGAAGGTAATAAAAAGGAAAGAAGAAAAAAAGGTACTACTTTGCATCAGTGTAATGCTTTATAGCTTTCAAAGCACTTTTATATACATTATCTCATGTTGGCAAGAGAGGGAATATCGACCACCTTGCAAAGATGACAACCAGACTCAGAGAGGTGGGGGTTGGCCAGGACCACACTGTTGGCCTTGGCTCCATCTGCTGCCGCACCACCGTCCCTGGAAGGACATGGGTGGACCCACTCTGAACCTATTTGAGAGGGCACCCGCGTATGCCTGAAGACTAACCGCCCTGTAATCGCCTTTCTTCTAGTTACCTAGAAGGATGAGAGGGGCCAGATGTCCAGGAAAGGCCATGGCCAGTATTGCTCCAAGCCCAGATCTTGCATTTAATTCCCTCTGGAGCCCAACCCCTTTGCAGTGTCAAACTGTGCACCCAGCAGGGACACAGCCACCCCAAGGATGCTCCTTCAAAACTGGCAAGAGGATCCCAGTTGCCAACAGAGTGCAGCTGAGCCTTCCGTAATCTGATCTCCCCTCCCCCCCCCACCATCTATTTCCTTAGCAATCCCAGGATGTTTGCCATCCACCCCCATCTCACCTGGACCTCCTGCCTCTGTACCTCTGCTCTTTTAGTCCCTGCCACCTAATACCTGACTCTGTTGCTGCCCTGCTGACCGTCAGATTTCATCTCCTCCGTGGGGTCTCCCTCTTCCCACTCCCATCAGCGCCCATCCCTCCTCCACCAGCACTTCTGTCTCTACCTCGGTACTGCACCTAGCCTGCCAGGTGGCAGAGTGATGGACGGATGCCTCCACCTCCCCTCTGAGGATTCCCAGAGCCACTGTGAACCACTGGGCAGGCCTCCTTTGTTTTTGTACATCCCTACTCCCTCACCCGCCCCCTAGGCCACACACAATAGTCACTTGGTTCATATTTATTAGACTTAGACTTCTTTTTAATCAGGAAGGTTACAGTGACTCTCATCAGTACAGCCGCTAAGCCTTACAGTGCAGGACAGGGTCCCAGGAGAACGGTGGCAGGGCTGCTGGGATGTTAACCTGGCTGCGCAGGGGCAGGCTGGAGGACTGACGAAAGAGATATGTCCCAGGCCTGCTAAGCTCTGAATGCCCTGTAGGAATGACCCTCCTGGGAACCGCCATTAGAAACCATCTCTCTCAATGAGGCCAGCTGGAGTAAAGAAAGACGCGGGGAGGACCACTCACATTCCCAGAAATGTCAACACATTGAAAGCGGTCTCTGCTGGCCCAGATCTCTCCAGGCTGCCTGCACTTGTGATAAGCACAATAAATAAAACAATGAGACCCATGTGAAGGCACTTGTGAGACAGTAGAGCTTTGAGAACTTGACTTTGATGAGTTTGAAAGGCAGAGGAAAGAAAGAAGAATGAGTTTTCTCTCGGGCCCAGGTTTGTTTATCCTGCTTCTCGAGACCAGAGCCTACAAGCTGGATGGTTTCAAAGGCCCCTAAATGTTTCTGGGATTCCAGACCAGGCTATGTATGATAGGCCAGAAGGCAGTTGTCTGCCCTGCACCAGAAGAGGCACAGCCAAACTGGCTCCCTGAAGGGTTCCTGTGGCACAGGGAGGGGACACCAGGCTTCAGCCCATCCTTGGGGGTCTCTAGAGGAGGTGGTGAGCTCCACGCAAAGGGAGAAGCATAGGTGACTGTGAGACGCAGAAAGTGGGGCCTCGGTGGAGCCAGGAGTACAGATGCCCACCGGTGCCTGGACCAGGAGCCTGGGGCCCAGGGCTTGGGCCTGGATTTGCTACTCACTTGGCTGCCACCTGCCCAGTCTCTGCCCCTTCCCTCTGAGGTCCTCTCTGCGTGCGCTGCCTGGGGCGGAGTGTTGACTCTGTCACCCTCTAAAGGGTGGTTCCACCATGGCTCCCCAGACTCCTTTGTGTCCCTCCTCCCCTCACCCAAGTTCAGGCCATGCCGACTTGCTGCTTCCCAGCCCTCACCGCCCCCCACCCCAAAACGACTCACTTACCCACAAACTTCATTGTAGCACCCTGAAATGTTTCCCTTTGTTATAGAAACTGGAAACTTGTCTTTGACGCCACCAGGGGCTGCTCATCCTGCCGTCTTTACTATGCCTCGAGCTCGTTTAACGCGCTCTCCTATTTAACACAGCCCTCTCTACAGATGAGAGACACCTGAGGCTTGAAAAGCTTACGTAATTTGCCCACCTGTGGTCTGTGCAAAGGGCCCTGGCACCCATTTCATCCTCACAACAGGCCCGCCAGGTAAGCAGTCAGCTATTCCCATTTTAGGAAAAAGGAGACTGAGGAAGGTGAAGCACCTGGCCAAGTTCACAGCTGACCAAGAACGCTGCCCTCTTGATGGCTCTCCTGCTCTCCCGGCCGGCTGCCTTCCA
Organism: Galago senegalensis; assembly: GCA_963575145.1. NCBI lineage: Eukaryota > Metazoa > Chordata > Mammalia > Primates > Galagidae > Galago > Galago senegalensis. Next base: position 10,023 of record CAUYTI010006603.1, on the reverse strand, counting down.
GAAAGCTGCTCTTTGGCTCACAGCCATGCTCAAGAAATGGCGAGGGGCGAGGAGAGGCTGCCCTATGAACGCGCACCCAATGTCGCCGCACCCCTTCCTAGGACACCCCACACTCTCCCCGCCCCCTCCCACCTGCCCGCCCACAGGCTTTGCCACAGCAAGACAATCAGTCCGCTCCAGCTCCCCTCTGGATCATTCCACAGCGTGCTGGCAGACACTAATTGGCTCAGAGAAGTGATTGCTTCAAAGAAGTTCCCATGGAACTAAGAATTCTCAGAGAAACCCAAAACAAACCAAAAAAAAACCAAACAGCGCACACTCTGCCTCCCGGCTGCCTGGGGAGTCGCCCCACAGGTGGGTTTTCTGCCTGCCTGGAGGTGGCGCTGCTGAGACAAGCGCGGGCCTTGGCCACCTCCCCAAGCCTCTCCCTTCCATTCCCCACCTGGCACCTGCTCTGACCCCACCTGGAAAAGATCTGGAATCATAGCTGTTTGAGCGCAGAGGCATAACACGTAAACGCAAGTAGGGCCAGAGGGGCAACATGTCCTCTAAAGAGCTGCACAGCCCTTCATTAGCAGAGCTGGGACTGGAACCCACTGGACGGGGCACCTCCCAGCATCCTGCCCTGGGCTGCACTGCACCCGGGGTCTCGCAGCTCCAGACCTAAGGCCGGCAGGACAACCCACACACCAACGCACAGGGAGAGGGATGCTGTTCGGCTTGCAGGGCTCTTGAAGAGGGCTTGGGCTGGAGAGCTCAGGAGCATTCTCGTTGCCACCCTCCTGGAGCATGCATGTACTCAAAACCACATCATTGTAGGCTCTTGGTAGGCCTGGGGGTTAGGAGGGTGCCCCTGGTACCCTGCCTTCCCTAAGCACACGGCTGTGATGATGACAGAGCATTTTGTTGTTGTTGTTGTTGTTGTTTTCTCTATTTTTATTTTTTAACTTTATTCAAATTAATATGAGGGTACAATGTTTCATTCTCATTTCCAAGGTAAAGTTCCATTTGTAGAAGAGCCCCTCACCCAGGGGGCAGGTTATACAGCCTCACAATGTGCACATTAGGTGAGATCTCGCCTCCGGCCCTCCCTCCTTCTGCCAAACGTCTTCCCCCTCCCCCTTCCCACTTCCCTCTAATAGTGTTTAATTGTTCTTAGGAACATGTAATTGTTTGTATTTTGATTTCATATTAGTATAGAGTACATTGGATATTTATTTTTCCATTCTTGTGATACTTTACTAAGAAGGATGGATTTTAGTACCATCCAGGTAAATTTAAAAGATGTAAAGTCTCCATCTTTTTTAATGGCTGAATAGTGTTCTATTGTATACATATACCACAGTTTGTTAATCTATTCATGGGTTGATGGGCACTTAGGACGCTTCCTCAACTTGGCAATTATGAATTGAACTATAATAAGCATTCTGGTGCAAATGTCTTTGTGGTAAAATGAATTTTGTTCTTCTAGGTAGATACCTAGTAATGGGATTGCAGAATCAAATGGAAGGCCTACTTTTATTTCCTTGAGGATTCTCCATACTTCTCTTCCAAAAGGCTGTATTAGTTTGCAATCCCACCAGCAGTGTAAAAGTATTCCCTTCTTACCACATCTACTCCAGCATCTGTAGCTTTGAGACTTTGTGATGTGGGCTATTCTCACTGGGGTTAGGTGATATCTCAGGATGGTTTCGATTTGCATTTCTCTGATCAGGGACAATAAGCATTTTTTCAAATGTCTGTTAGCCGTTTGTCTTCATCAGAAAAAGTTCTGTTCATAGTTCTTGCCCAGAGGTACATGGGATTGTTTACTCTTTTTCTGTTGATTAATTGGAGTTCTCTGTAGATTCTAGTTATCAACCTTTTGCCAGATTGATACCCTGAAAATATCTTTTCCAAATCCGAAGGTTGTCTTTTTGCTTTACTTATTGTGTCCTTAGCTGCACAGAAGCTTTTCAGCTTAATTAAGTCCCATTTTTTTTTTTTTGAGACAAAGCCTCAAGCTGTCCCCCTGGGTAGAGTGCTGTGGCATCATAGCTCACAGCAACCTCCAACTCCCGGGCCCAAGCGAGTCTTCTGCCTCTGCCTCCCAAGTAGCTGGGACCACAGGTGCCCACCACAACGCCCAGCTATTTTTTTTGGTTGCGGCCATCATTGTTGTTTGGCGGGCCCAGGCTGGATTCGAACCTACCACCTTAGGTGTATGTGGCAGGCGCCTTAGCCACTTGAGCCACAGGTGCCAAGCCAAGTCCCATTTGTTAATTTTTGTTGTTGTTGCAGTGGTCTCTGAAGTCCTTATCATAAAATCTTTCCCTAGTCCAACATCATCAAGAGTTTTCCCCACACTTTCTTCTAAGGTTTTTATTGTTTTGTGTCTTAGATTTAATTCTCTTATCCATCTTGAGTCAATTTTTGAAGGGACAAAAGGTGTAGGTTGAGTTTCAGTCTTTTACATGTTATCTAGTTCTCCCAGCACCTTGTTAAATAGGGATTCTTTTCCCCACTGTATGCTTTTGTTTGGTTTATCAAAGATCAGATGGCAAGTAGAGACTAGTTTCATCTCTTGGTTTTCTATTCTGTTCTTTATGTCTATGTTTCTATTTTTGTGCCATTACCATGCTGTTTTGATTACTGTGGACTTGTAATGTAGTCTGAAGTCTATAGGGTGATGCCACCAACTTTGTTTTTATTACTAAGGCTTTAGCTATATGGATTTTCTTCTGGTTCCATACAAAATGAAGTACTTTTTTTCCCAGTTATTCAAAATATGAGGTTAATCTTTTTTTTTTTTTTTTGAGACGAGCCTCAAGCTGTCCCCCTGGGTAGAGTGCCATGGCATCACGCTCACAGCAACCTCCAACTCCTGGGCTCAAGTGAGTCTCCTGTCTTAGCCTCCCAAGTAGCTGGGACTACAGGCACCCGCCACAATGCCTGGCCATTTTTTGGTTGCAGCCATCATTGGTATTTGGTGGGCCAGGGCTGGGGATTCGAACCTGCCACCTTAGGTGTATGTGGCTGGCGCCTTAGCCACTTGAGCCACAGTTGCTGAGCCTGATGTTGATCTTTTAATGGGGATTGCATTGAATCTATAGATCGCTTTGGATAGAATAGACATTTTGACAATGTTGATTCTTCCCAGCCTTGTTAGTGTCTTCTGAAATTTCTTTTCTTAGGGTTTCATAATTCTCTTTGAAAAGATCTTTCAACTCTTTTGTTAGGTATATTCTAAAGTGTTTCATTTTCTTTGCAGATACTGTGAAGGGAATTGTGTCCTTGATTTTCTTCTCTACTTGGCTGTTATTGGCATATGCAAAGGCTACTGATTTGTGGACATTGATTTTATACCCTGAGACATTACTGTATTTCCTGATGACTTCCAAGAGTTCTGTGGTTGTGGAGTTTTCTAAGTATAAGATCATATCATCAGCAAAGAGTGAGAGTTTGACCTCTACCCCCATTTGGATGCCCTTTATATCCTTCTCTTGCCAGATTGCATTGGCTAGAATTCCCAGAACTATACTAAATAATAGTGGCAATAGTGGACATCCTTGTCTGCTTCCAATTCTAAGCGAAAAAGCTTTCAGTTTTACACCATTCAGAATGATGCTAGCTGTGAGTTTGTTATTATCAGCTTAAGAAATGTGCCACCTATGCCTATTTTCTTAACTGTTCTAATTAGAAAAGAATCATGAATTTTATCAAATGCTTTTTATGCATCTGTTGAAAGGATTGTATGGTCTTTGTTTTTGCTTTTATTGATACGGTGTATTACATTTATGGATTTGCATATGTTAAACCAACCTTGCATCCCTTGGATAAAGTCTGCTTAATTGTGATGTATAATTTTTTTAATGTGTACCTGCAATCAATTAGCTAAGATTTTGTTGAGTATTTTTGCATTGATACTCATTAGTGAAATTGGTCTGTAGTTCTCTTTTGGTTGGGTCATTTCCTGGTTTTGATATCGAGGTGATGTTTGCTTCATAGAAGTGTTGGGGAAGGTTCCTTTCTTCTCAATGTTTTGGAATAGGTTCTGCAGTATAGGTACAAGCTCATCTTTGAAGTTATGATAGAATTCTAATGTGAAGCCATCTGATCGTGGGCTTTTTTTTGTTGGAAGCTTTTTTATTGTTTCTGGAATATCAGTGCTTGATATTGGTCTGTTCAAGAGATCTGGTTTTTCCAGGTTAAGGCCAGGAAAATGGTGTGATTCCAGGTATTGGTCCATCTCCACATTGTCAAATTTCTAGGCATAAAGTTTTTGGTAGTAGTCAGGTATAATCTCTGTATCTCTGTGGCATCAGTTGTTATTTCCCCTTTTTCATTTCTGATTGAGGTTATTAAAGATTTTACTTTTCTATTTCTGGTTAATCTGGCCAGTGGTTTATCTTTTAAAAGAAGCAACTTTCTGTTACACAAATTTTCTGAATGATTCTTTTATTGTCAGTTTCATTTATTTCTGGTTTAATTTTGGTTATTTCTTCTGCTAGGTTTGGGATTGGATTGCTCTTCCTTTTCCATTACTTTAAGATGATTCATTAAGTTATTGATGTGCTCTCTTTCTGTTTTTCAGATGTAGGCATCTAATTTGATAAATTCCCCCTTACAACTGCTTTTATAGCATCCCACAGGTTTTGGTAGCATGTGTCTTCATTGTTGTTGTGCTCAAGCAAGTTAATGATTTCCTTTTTTATCTCTTCCTTGACTCAACTGTCATTCAGCACAAGCTTATTTAATTTCCATGCCATTGTGTGGGGGTGACAATTTTTTTTGGAGTTGAGTTCCACCTTTATTGCCTTGTGGTCTGAGAAGACACAAGATAAAATTTCAATTCTTTTGATTTTGTTGAGATTTGATTTGTGTCCTAGGATATGATCTATTTTGGAGAATGTTCCATGAGAAGAACATATATTCTTTAGCTTTGGGATGAAGTGTTCTGTATATGTCTGTCAAACACAGTTGTTCTAAGGTCATGTTTAAGTCCCTTGTATCTTTGTTTAGTTTGTTTAGAGGATCTGTCCAGCTCTATAAGAGGAGTGTTAAAGTCCCCTGTTATTATGGTGTTATAGGATATCATATTGCTCAGATTACTTAAGGTCTGTTTCAATCTGGGAGCATTTAAGTTGGGTGAATAACTATTTAAAATTGAAATGTCCTCTTGTTGTATTGTTCCCTTGACCAATATGAAGTGTCCATCTTTATCTTTTTTTATTTTAGTTGCTTTAAACCCACTTGTATCTGAGAATAAGATTCCAACCCCTCTTTTCTTCTGATTTCCATTTGCCTAAAAAATTGTCTCCCATTCCTTAACCCTGAGTTTTACTTTGTCCTTAAAGGCTAGGTCTGTTTCCTAGAGACAGCATATGGATGGCTTGTGCTTTTCCTTTTTTTCTTTTTTTTGAGACAGAGCCTCAAGCTGTCGCCCAGGGTAGAGTACTGTGGTATCACAGCTCACAACAACCTCCACCTCCTGGGCTCAAGCAATTCTCCTGCCTCTGCCTCCCAAGTAACTGGGACTACAGGCGCCCACCACAATGCCTGGTTATTTTTTGGTTGCAGCCATCATTGTTTTTTGGCGGGCCCAGGCTGAATTTGAACCCGCCAACTCAGGTATATGTGGCTGGAGCCTTAGCCACTTGTGCTTTTACTTCTCCAAACAGCTAGCCTCTACCTCTTGGGTGGGGAAGTCAAGCCATTAACATTTATTGAGATAATTGATAAGTGTGTTGGAGTTCTATTCATCTTATTTTCTGAAAGTCCGTTGCTTAGTTTTTTGGTTTTTGGTTTTTTTTGAGATGACGTCTCACTATGTCACCCTCAGTTAGATTGCTATGGCATCACAGCTCACAGCAACCTCATACTCTTAGGCCCAAGTGATTCTCTTGCCTCAGCCTCCCAAGTAGCTGGGACTACAGGCACCCAACACAACACCTGGCTATTTTTTGGTTGTAGTTGTCATTGTTGTTTGGCAGGCTGGGGTTGTATTCGAACCCACCAGCTCCAGTGTGTGTGGCTGGTGCCCTAGCCACTGAGCTACAGACGCCAAGCCACATTGCTTAGTTTTATCTTTTGCATCATCGTTGAAGCTAGTATTTTTCCTTTTGTTTCTTGGTGTTTACTTTGTTGTTGGTCCATTGTAATGGTCAGTGTGTAGAATAGTTCTAAGTATTTCCCGTAGAGCTGGCCTTATTGTGGCAAACTTCCTCAAAGTTTCATGTCAGTAAATGATTTGATTTCTCCATCAATTTTAAAGCTTAGCTTAGCAAGATATAGAATTCTGGGCTGAAAATTGTTTTAAGTAGATTGAAGGTAGTCAAGCCATTGTCTTCTGGCTTGAATAGTTTCATTTGAGAAGTCCACAGTCACCATGATAGATTTGCCACTATAGGTCAATTGGTGCTTACTCCTGGCAGCTTGCAGAATCTCTTTTGTCTTGACTTTGGGCAGGTTCATGACAATGTATATTGGAGAAACTCTATTTGAGTTGAGACAACCTGGGGTCCGATATCCCTTTGAAAGTAGTGTGTCAGAATCTGGTGATATTTGGGAAATTTTCATTTATGATATCCTCTACTAGGTCTTCCATTCCTTTGGGGCATTCTTCTTCTCCTTCTGGGATACCTATAATTTGTATGTTTGAATGCTTCATAAAGTCCCGTAACTCTGTCGTTGAACATTCTGCTTTCTTCCTCTTCTGGTATACTTATAACTCATATGTGTGAATGCTTCATGAAGTCCTGTAATTCTGTCAGTGAATGCCCTGCTCTCTCTTTTTTTTCTGTCTCTTTAACTGCCTGAGTTAGTTGAAGAGTTTTATCCTCTACCTCTGAGATTTTTTCGTCTGCATGGTCTAATCTGTTATTGATATTTTCTGTTGCATCTCTTAAGTTCCCTGATGGACTTCTTCAATTCCTTAAATGCTGCTATATCCTTTCTATATTCTTCATATCATTCATCTCTTATTTGATTCTGTTTTGGGGTTTCCTTTTGGTTATTTTCCACTTTCTCAGTAATTTTCTTCATTGTTTTTACCATCCATATTTTAAAGTACCCTTCTGTCATTTCTATCATGTCTTTATAGGTGGAATCCTCTGCAATAGGTACTTCATGATTCCATGGGGGGTGAGGGGTTTGCTCTGTTCTGGTTTTTCATGTTGCCAGGATTTTTCTTCTGTTTCTTCCTCATGAATGTTTTCTTTTTGTCTGTTTCCTTGCCCTACTTTCTCCTTTCACTTCCTCTTGCTCTTTACATTATCATGCCTCTGACCTAATAAGGTGTTGAAGTGTCCTTTTGGCAAAGCCTAAAAGAATGAGAAGAGTGAAGAGCAAGAAGGGATAAAAGATTTAAAAAGAGAGAAAAGAGAAAGGAAAGGGGATGAATAAAAGGGAAGACTGACAAAAATAAGAGAGGAACAGAAAAAGATAGGAGTAATAGGAGTAATAGTACAGTAGGGTACTTTGACCCACAGCAACAAATCCCAACCTTTTAGTGGGGCTGGGTTGGGTGGGTCTCTTGATGTCTGCAGCTCTTTGCCAGCCTGAGCAGACATAGAACTCCATCTTCACCAAATAGAGAAGAAAAACAAAAATACTGTTATTAAAACCAAAACAAACAAAAAACCTTAAGGGATAAAATTGGGGGACAAAACAAATAACAGGGGCATAAAAATAGCAAAAATGAAACCCTTATTATTAATGAAGGCAACAATGAAAAATTATATTGCTGAATTTTGCCTAGGCAACAGGTGATCTTCTCGGGTGTAAGATGCTAATCACAATACAGCGGTATAAGATGGAAACTGGAAGCCTCTGCTGACTTCTGTGCCCTCAAACCTGCAGGGTTGGGAGCCTGAATCTCTCCTTACCCCACCTAATAGCCATACCTTGACCTTTCCAAAACTAATAGCTACACCTTGACCTTTCCAAACCATGTTCCTTGGCTAAGCAGTGGATTTCAGACACACCAGAACTGGCCTCACTCTAGGACCTTGAGGGCCGAGCCTACAAGGCAGCTTATCCCACACTGGCTATGCCTGGCTTTTACCCAAACAATGAAAGCTCCATTCCACCCCGGCAGCTTAGTCCTGGCCTCTGGGCTCTGTTCAAAGTCACTTGCTCACTGTGCAAGGTCTCTGAAGGTAAATCAACCAAGTGCCCAAGTCCAAAAAAAGCAAACAAACAACAACAAAAAAAAAAACAACCCATGGGGAACACCTTCCCTGTCTGCAAACTCTTACTGCAGCTGCCACAGCCGCCAGCCTCAGACCTATCTCCATCACTTGCCATTTCTCCACTACTTTTGCCCTCTTCTTGAGGTCCTCAAGTATCCCACTGCCTCCCTGTGCCCCAGAAGGTATATTTCTGGGTAGAGCCCACAAGCCAGAGGTGCCTGGAGTCTTCTATCCCTAATGTCACCATGCCTGGTTCCAAAGAAGCTGTCTCTCTGGTCTACTATCTTGCTCCACCTCCCCCATTAATATTTAGAAAGAGAGATGGATGACCTTCTGATGAAGCAGTGTAAAGGTCTATTTGATTATTGTGAAATTTCAATAACATAATAACATTTGAAGCTTTTTTAAAAAGACTTCATTTTTAGAGCAGTTTTAGGTTCACAACAATATTGAGAGAAAAGTACACATACCTATTGCCCCTAGACATCACACTTGCATAGTTTCCACCATTGTCAACATCTCCCACCATAAAACCTACATTGACACATCATAATCATCAAGAGTCCATAATTTATGTGAGAGTTCACTCTAAATGGTGTATATTCTATGGGTTTGGACAGATGTATGACTTGTATCTACCATTATATCATACAGAGCAGTTTCAGTGACTTACGAATCTTCTGTGCTTTGCCCATTCCTCTATTTCATCCCACCCTTGGCAACAACTGATCCTTTTGCCATCTCCATAATTTTATCTTTTCCAAACGTTACATAGTTGTAATCATATAATATGTAGCCTTTTCAGATAGGCTTTTTTCATGTAGTAATATGCATTTTAAGTTCCTCCATGTCTTTCCTTTTCATGGGTTACTACCTCATTTCTGAGCAGCAGAATGAGACCCTGTCTTTAAACAAAGAAAAAGAATTTTTTAAAAAGTCAGTCGGCTATTTTTATATGGGTTTATTTATGGGCTCTCTATTTTGTTCCAGTAATCTATTTGTCTATTTATTAGCCAATCTATTTGTCTATTTATTAGCCAATATCTCTTAATTACTGTAGCTATGTGATAGGTCTTGAACAAACTTTATAGTAAGTCCTCAAACTTTGCTTTTCTTATTGTGTTGGCTATTGTGGGTTCTTTGCCTCTTCGTATAAACTTTAGAATAACTTACTAGGATTTTAGTTGGAATTGCACTGAATCTGTAGATCAAATTGGGAAGAACTGTCATCTGGATAATATTGAATCTTCCTATCCGTGAACATGGAATATCTCTTTATGTAGTTCTCCTTTCATTTTGTTTATCAGAGTATTGCAATTTTACTCAGATAGATCTTGTACATGCTTTGTTAAATTATTTTATTTTACTTGGGGGGTGCTAATATAAATAGTATTATGTGTTTAATTTCTTTTTTTTTTATTCTTAGGGATTCATTGAGGGTACAAGATATGTCACACACTGAGACTCCACCTCCCCTCACTCTTTCTCTCTCTCTGCTCTTCCTTTGTGTTTAATTTCAAATTCCATTTCTTAGTTGCTGTCATTAGGAAAACAGTTGACTTTTGCATATTAACCTTGTATCCTGTAATCTTGCTGTAATTACTTGTTAGTTCCAAGAGATTTTTTATTAATTCTTTTCAATTTTCTATATAAATAATCATATGAACAAAGACAATATTTTATTTCTTCTATTCTGTATACCTTATATTTCTTTTTTTTTTTTTTTTTTTTTTTTGAGACGGAGCCTCAAGCTATCCCCCTGGGTAGAGTGCCATGGCCTCACAGCTCACAGCAACCTCCAACTCCTGGGCTCAAGCGAGTCTCCTGCCTCAGCCTCCCAAGTAGCTGGGAC
>CAUYTI010006602.1:0-21257 GCA_963575145.1 Galago senegalensis | reverse complement strand
AGGTAAAGTCTCCATCTTTTTTAAGGCTGCATAATATTCCATGGTGTACATATACCACATTTATTAATCCATTCATGGGTCTATGGGCATTTGGACTTCTTCCATGACTTAGCAATAATGAATTGGGCTGCAATAAACATTCTGGTGCAAATATCTTTGTTATAAAGTGATTTTTGGTCTTCTTTTTGGTCTTCAGGATGACCTCCTAATAGTTTCCAACCCTATGATGTCTCTGATTTCTGGTTGTGTGATGAGTTCTGCAATGGTAACTTGACTTTAAAATAGTCAAAACATCAATTTAAGGCTTGGTGAAGGTATTAGGGTAGGATGAGAAGTTAAGAAAGGACATACGTCACCCTCTATTGCAAACCACAAGAAGGATTATTTGATAAGTTTCCTCTGTATTTCAGAAGAGTTTCTCTACTTTTACTGGATTTATTGAATTTACACTGTTTTTCTTGCCTCTTCCTCATTATAAGCTAAAAGTGATTCTGAATGTGGACACAAATGTAAGCGATATTGTTTTGATAGATTAAACTTTCATAATTTTTATCAACTCATTTCTGTGATTCTCAATAATTCCTTCCCAAATGTACAATGTTCTGACAGAAAACAAATGATGGCATACACATCTTAATTTTGTTTGAATAATATTACATATGTTCTTCTGAACAATTCTAGTTTTCTTATTATTTAGTTCTATGTCATTCATTTACTAAAATGCATTTCTGTGGAGCATTGCAATTTTGCTTTGATAAAGTGCTCACTTTCCTGAGACTGTAGCCTTCCTACTGGGCCTGGAGTGCACATGTGACTCCAACATCATTATGGAAAGGATGGCTTCCACTGAGACTTGCGTCCACTTCCCACTCTCTAGAATGCACTCCTTTATGGGCCATCATCCTTATCTTAAGTATATGCTGTCCATTATAGGGGAACTTCCATAGCAACAAAATAGACAATATCTTGTCACCCACATGTAGTATAATGTGACAGAAATGGCTAATTGACTGCCAAAATTCATGACCTTTTCTATACTAAGAAGATGCTTTTGGGATGCAGTTCCCATGTCATGGACTTCATTGATTTATCCCTTTTATCCTTCAATGTATGTTGATCATTTCACTGGTTTTTCCAATACAAAAAACAGTGAGAAAAAGAGTTTTAATGAGTAGATATGAGTTATCCATCTGATATTTACCATTAGTTGTATGCATAGGACTATAAAGTCCAAGGGTTACAGAAACTGCAAAAAGCAGTGACCTGTGTTCCTGAAATCTCAGGCAAACACACAAACTAGTACTGCTTGGATTATAATCAAAGAGTAAACCTCTGTTAGATTAAAACACAGAAAGTAGGAGATTCATTTGCTAGCTCATCTAGTATTTCTCTAAGTAGTCTGATTGACTATGATTGTCTATTTTTATCCTTCCTATTAAATATCTGGATGTACTTGATTTTAAACTACATTTTGATAAAGCTAGGCTGTGATATTGAATCTGGTTTCCCAGATACTATGATGTTTTCTCTCTTGTTTCAGAGATGGTATTTCCTTGCTTTCTTACTCAGTATCTTTCACTGTGTCCCATATATTCAGGTATAAAGTATTCTACTTTTCAATTTTCAACAGACAAAAATTTCTACTTTTTGAGATTTATCTGGTATTTAAAATTTGAGATTAGTATTTATTTTTTCTCTAATATAAGTTTAGAAATTTACCTTAATATTGACTTTTTAAGAAAATTGTCAATATGCTATTAGTGGCCAACCAGCTAATATATTTTGCAATTATTTCTATTCAAGAGATGTATCTTATATACATAGCTGTATAATTATGATAAAGATTTTAATGGCTTGGCACTTGTGGCTCAAGTGTCTAAGGCACCAGCCACATGCACCTAAGGTGACGGGTTTGAATCCAGCCTAGGCCCACCAAAAACAATAATGATGGCTGGAACCAAAAAAATAGCCAGGCGTTGTGATGGGCACCTGTGGTCCCAGCTACTTGGGAGGCTGAGGCAGGAGACTCGCTTGAGCCCACAAGTTGGAGGTTACTATGAGCTGTGATGCCACAGCACTCTACCCAGGGGGATAGCTTGAGGCTCTGTGTCAAAAAAAAAAAAAAAGATTTTAATATATGTTTATTAATCATATTATTTCATTTCCTTATATTCTAACTTTGTTTTTGTGACATACACTGGCCAGTTATGGTGAAGTCTACTGAGGTCTCTATGTTAATAGAGATAGTATTAACACAGGTCACCAATCTTTTTCTATACTGTTAAATTCTCAATGGATTTCTAGTAAATTTTGCTTTATTTATTTACCATGTTACCTGGAACATGCAAGTTAATAATTATTACACTTACTTCACAAATGGTAGAGTTTATTATTTTATAGTCTTTTTTTATAGTACTAACTGCTAATATTTTAAATCATTAGAAAATAATGGCAATTATTCCTTATTGTTCATATTTGCTAAGTATATGTCTTTGTCCAGTCTTTATATATTCACCTTTTCCTAATCAAAGTTATTACCATAAATGTCATCCCTAAAATATTAGATAATTATTATTAGAGATATGCAAATATTACTTCTTGCTTATCTCTGGCACCTGCTACAATGCACAACTATTTTTTAGAGATGCCCAGCTATTTTTTACAGATGAGATTTTACTTGCTCAGGTTGATCTGGAACCTGTGAACTTAGATAGTCTACCCTCCTTTGCCTCCCAGAGTGCTAGGATTAGAGCCATGAGCTACAAGCCCAGCCTCTTACTGCTTCTAAATCATATTTGCTTTTCCCATATTTGCACTTGAAAATAAGACAAAACTATTTCCCTCCATAAGGATATCCTCTTACTTCTTCTAACTAGAGGAAACAGATTAGAAAATTGCTTTGGAGTAGTGAGGATCATGAGAAATGTACTATATATTACTGGCCCTTTTCTAAAACTTTGAGCTTGTTTCAGTGGCTGATGGGGCCTTGAGTTGGCTGTGTGGTGAGGGGAGAACGAATTCATGGTGTGAAGTGAAGAATGATCGTGGTTGAGGGTAGGAGGATTTTGATAAAATTTCCAGTGCTCAAAATATATTCATGTAATCTTCTGCATATCCCATCATTCCTTGAAATTATAATGGATGCACGTGACTGATTACTCTTCTGTAACATATGAGGAACTGGGAAGCCAATTTGTGCCCTAGGCCTTAAAATCTTTCCCAAAGACACTCTACCTCCATTTTCTTCCTCTGCTCTATTCTGTTCCTGTTTCTAACACAATGACCTTTACTACCATTCATTACAGATACTATAATGAAAAGATAAATAAAAACTATATAACCAACACAAAACTTCCATGAATTTTACTTGATAAATAACTAGTGTACTACATCTCATGATTTTTAAGTTATAAATACAGTTGACTTTTGAGTAGCATGGGTTTGAACTGCATGAATCCATTTATATGCAGATGTTTTTCAATAAATGTTGTGGACCTTTTGTTTCTGTGTGTTCTACATCTGAAACGAAATGCAAATTGAAAATATAGTATTCACAAGGTGTAAAACAAACATATATGAAGAGTCAACTTTTCACAACCACGGTTTCTGCAGAGCCAGCTGCAGAAACTCAGAGAATGCCCAAACTGGTTATGTGTAGGCCTGGAACCGATCTTCCTCATACATAGAGGGACTACTGAGTGTTGCCATCACTTGCTACTGCCTTTCTAAAACATTTAGATGAATGTGAAAATAGCCAACCTTTAGTAAGGACTTGCTGTGGAACACAAGACAATTAGCATTTGTAGTAGCTGATAATATTGGGGTCTTGGACTTGTAAAAGATAGAGGAAAATAACAAATGAATGTAATCTGAATTGCAGAAAGTCATGTAGTAATATAGAAAAAAATAGAAGTTTTAAATAGTTGAAAAATACCATTTAATAAGCATAAAACATGAGATTTAAAAATCCAGAGCAAGACAAGCATATCTATTTTATTGCTTCTATTTAGTAGAATATTACTTCTCTTATTTAATGCAATAAGACATGAAAAACACCAAATATATAAAAAGTAATGAACAAGTAATACTGTCATTATTAGTAGACACTAGAATTGTTTAACTGAAAGGTCCAAATGAAACTTTGGAAGAATAATCTGGACTATTAATAGAGTTCAGCAATCTTACCCTATAAAATATCAATTTACATACAGATTGAGTTATCTCTAAATTCATAATAAACTATTTTACAATGCAATGATATTCTTAACAATGTCACTTGAAATTGCAACAAATAGTGAGTGGCAACTGCTAATGAATTTACTAAAATAATAATCTGTACATTTCCAGAGAGTGTATAAAATATCATTAAAAACATCATCAAGGAGACTTATGTTTGTACCATATTATTTTATAATTTAATTGTAATTCTGACCAAATTATGCTAATATTATTTTATGAAACTTGAAATACTCAGTCTAAATTTCATTTAAACTCTGTAAGAGCAGAATTGTTTAGAATAAATTGAGGAGGAGTCAGAGCAAGATGGCCAAATAGAACCCATCAATGATCCCTTCCCCTAAAAGGAACACCAAATAGAACATCTATCCATGCAAGAAGGCCCCTTCATAAGAACCAAAAGTCAGGTCAGCAATCACAGTACTTGGTTTTAACATCATATCAAGAAGAGAAGTCCTGAGAAGGATCAGGAAAAAAAAAAAAGACTTGCATTGTCTACATCCCCTGTCCTTGATGCCAGGGTAGCAATGTGGTAACCCTAGATGGAGAGAAAATCAGTGGGCTTGCAGAAGGAAGAGCGAGGTGATTGTGGAACTTTACATTAGAAATCAGTGCCACCCTGTCACAGCAGAACACAACAGAGGGATTAGTTGAGCCCAGGAAAAGAGCATTTAGACCAGCCCTACCCACACAGGAATCCTCTGCCCAGTGGTAGGAACCTGAATTCCAGCTAGCTCCACCATTGGCTGGATAAATTGGCCTGGAATCCGTAATAAAATTTGCCTGGAGCCAGTGGACTTAGGGTTCCTGTGGCCCAGAAGGACGGCAGCTATGACAACCAAGAGAGTGTCTGCATCAGCCATCCTTCAGCTCTTTCCACTTAGAAAAGGAAAGGGAGGAACACAAAGGAATTTATCTTGCAACTTGGTTACTAACTCTGCCACTATAGAGTGAAGTCCCAAGCAGATTCCTGAAGCCCTGATGGCAAGCCTTAGCTCTGGATGTTATTTCTAGATGCAATTTCAGCCAGAAGGAAAGCTGCTGCCCTGAAGGGATGGACAAAGTCTGGGTAGGATTCACCACCTGCTAACTAAAGAGCCCTTGGACTTCAAACATTGATGGTAGGCAGGCAGTCGTCACCACAGGCATTGGGTTAGGCTGTGGTGGCTTCAGATATGACCCAGCAGGGTCCCAGCTATAACCCAGCATCAAGAGTGGGACTCCTTCTGTTTGGGGAAAAAGGAGGCAAGAGACTGAGAGATGTTTCCTGGTTATCTAGGGAATTCTTCTGTATCTGACCGAAGCCCACCAAGGTGGTACAACTAGGAGTCACAGTGTTATGGGAATTGTGTATCCTAGTACTGATACGGCTATAGTGACCAAAAACTGTGATCACACATTTGTTTGCCTTTGATTACCTGGAAAGTTTTCTCAAGATGAACAGATACAGAAAAGCCCGGATCACGATTAGAGTAAATACCTAACTCTTCAATGCCCAGACATTGACAAATATCTACAAGTATCAAAAACATGCAGAAAACCATGAACTCAGCAGACAAACTGAAACAAGGTACCAGTGAGCAATATCAGAGTAATGGAGATATATAGACTTTTCATCCAACTTTTTTCACGTAAATTACCCCTCTTTAAAAAACACACACTGTCCTTAGAGGGGAGGATGGATTTCATGTCTCTTCTCCTATTTTCTGGAGTAGACATCTTTTGTATTAAAATTCCTTTCTACCTTGACAGTCTTTCCTCAGCAATTGGTTATTCTGTGCTACGTGCAACTGGACCTAGGCTGAAATCCCTTGCAGCTTTGATAACAATTTTGGCAGCCTGTGTGGGGAACTGTCACTTATAGCTTGGTAGCCATAGAATGGGAAGAACCTCAGGAGCCACCTAGCAGCTGCATGGCTATGACTTTGCCAGAGGTTTTTCTTGGCATCTCCTACCAGTTTGGCTGGGTGGTGTTATTTGTAGTTACCGCATGGTGGGAGATGCCCCTATTAATTTGGCAAATTCAAGGGAATTTCCTTTAGTTTAGGTTTGGATAAGCCCCTGATCATTTGTAAGAATGGGAACTGACGGAACTGTTTTGATTTGGCACTCCTCAGGCTTATTAGCTCAACTGGAGTTCATCTGAAACCTTTTGAATTCCTCTTCATACTGAGAGTTTATGTGATTCCTGTGTGGCATGTAAATGTGGAGTCTGTAAAGCTTTGTCTGTTTTCCTTTGCTGCCTACTTTGAATTTGGTGTTGATGGTATTTTAAGTGCATTCCAAGGTCTAGAGGTTGAAAGATACTGCTAATGGCAGTTCCTCTTGGGGCAGGTTCCGAGGTCTAAAAGGTGAAAAGACACCTCTGTCCTAATCTGAGTAATTAAAAGATGTCTTTGTTCTAAGGTCTAGGAAGATTTAAAAAAATCCTCTGTCCATGGAAGAAGACCTGGCTGTAATACAGGAACACCTGCCGTTGTAAAATGAAAGAGAGGAATGGGGAAATAATATATACAGATCTGCATGGAAAGTCAGAGGCTCTCATGGCTACAGTTCCGAGCTAACAGCTATTAAACCTTTGTGCTTTTGTGTTCAGGTATGTTGTCTTTATGTACATTTATTATGTTTTATGTTATGTTTACATGGCAACAAATTGACTTATACATAAAAGCAATTCATATAAATTAAGTAAATAAGCCCAGATGCTTTTCAAGTTCTTCTGAATTTAGTAATTTTTGGTAAATAATTTATTTTTGTAAAAAAATTATTGGAAAAATGTCTTCAAAATTGTGAACATTCATTTTTACCTGGCTTACTAGTCAGGTCAATTACTGTCAGTCAGTCACTAGTCAGTCAATTACTAGTCATTTTCAGGTATTAGGGTGTTAGGGCTTGACACTGAGATGGCCACCAAGGCCCTATACCACCCCCATTAGACCGGGGGCAAGAGATGGAGGGAATAATGGGAGACAGGATAAGAACTTAGTGGACTTGTTTCATGGCCCTGAAAAGACGACACTACCCCCTTAGACCAGGGGCGGGAGACAGAGGGAAGAATGGGGAGACAGGATAAGAACTTACCGAGCTTGTATTGTAATCTGTTTGCTTATCTGTTAACCATAAATACAAGTCTGCCTCTGTGAAGGTCAGTTATGATAACCGACTGCTTACTTGATCGCTTGCATCTGTCAAATCTATGAAAATCCCAATTCTGAGCTAGTCAGGGCTGCTCTCAGTTTTTCTGAGACTGTAGAGACAGCCACCGGCCAGCTGATAAAGACTCCATTCGGACACTTTTATATTGGCCGCATGGTCCTTTCTTGACCACAATGACACAAAAGTCATAAAACTATAAAATCAGTAAAAAAAAAAAAATGGTCTGTATTGTAAGATTTTTGATAAGTAAGACCAATTTAATATTGTTGGTGCAATGAAAACAGATACATATCCTGAGGTGTTGGCAAAAATACCCATGTATTCAACTTTAAGCCTCTTACTTATGGAAAAATATAGGCATTACTAAACAAAAGTAATTATCAGTAAATTAGAATAAATGTGACAGGGACTATAGGTGCCCACCACAAAGCCTGGTCATTTTTTGTTCCAGTTGTCATTGTTGGTTAGCTGGCCTGGGCTGGGTTCCAACTGGCCACCTTCAGTGTATGTAGCTGATGCCATAACCACTGTGCTAAGGTCCTGAGCCATAAACAAAAACTTGTAATCACAGATTTATAAAGATATTTTGGGTTTAGTCCAGGGCTGGGTTTGGACCCACCACCTCTGGTATAGGGGGCCCATGCCCTACTCCTTTGAGCCACAGACGCCACCCCAAGGTAGCAATGCAATTCTTAATAGAATACGTATGTTTGTTTTCTTGGTGGGTGTTTTTATGAATTTAAAAGTAGCAATTAAAGCTATATTTTGATTTTTTTCCTTGTCCGTGTTCTGAAATTGTTTTCCTTCCCTTTTCCCTGATTCTGTTTATGAAAATATTTTTAGATATTGAATTTTTTAGACATTAAATCATTTTATTGAAAGAACAGTTTATCACATTGGCTATATTCTAATATGCATAGGCCAAAAATTATCAGGGAAATAACCTGAAGTGATGATTAGATTCTAAGTTAATTGCTAAAATAAATGAATTAGGTAAGTGTAAATGAGATAAATGTTTATGACACAAATTTAAGATTTCTTGCTACTTAGTTTTTCACTAAATTTTGGGTTACTGAGAATTAAAATTTCTTGTTAATTTATGTGATACTATACATAAATGACAAAAAATAAATAGATAAGGTATGTTTTTAATAAATAAAATTTTTAAATGGGCATAAACTGCAATCCCTTATTTAAAAGTATTTTTCATTTGTTTTTTGTGGGTTTTGGCCAGGGCTGGGTTTGAACCCACCACCTCTGGCATATGGGGCCAGTGTCTTACTCTTTTGAGACATAGGCACTGCCCTTTAAAATAACTTTTTAAATTCAGAAGTTATTTAATGTTGGTTATGAAGAGCTAGTAAATAGTTGAGAGATATGTTAAAGTAGTTACAAATGAAAATATATTTTGATAAATAAGGTTAAAGAGAAAAGATAATTTTAATGGAAAAGTATATTATACGGTATGTTTTTGCCCTAAAATAAGATGACTGGTTATTTAGGAAAAAATTAGGACAAATAAAAAAAACTAGGCATGTCATAGATGGTCTACATAAGTTATAAGATTCATAAAAACATAATAAAGATATTTTACATGTGATCACATTGGCTATAGTTAAAAGGAATAAATTTTAGGTTAAAACACTAATGGTTCTCCTAAAATATTGGTTTGTTCTTAATAAAATTGCAAGAGATTATAAACCTATAATCTGCTTCTTTTGAAATTTTGCAGATTTATATCTCAAAAATTCAACTTTGGATATGACTTGCTGCTTTCAGCTTTCTCTTCCCTTGAGACTGTCTGAGGTGATAACTCTTCTTCAGCCTTTCTGTTGGCTCCCGTAAATTTTCCTCCTCTCTGGTTCTAAGACTTCTCTTAAGGTCTAATTTTTAAAATGATTACTGTTAAGGTTTGAAATAGCAGTGTTATATTCTTCTTGCTATGTCTGAATTGTTCCATATGGTAAAAAATCAACAACAAGGACAACAAAAAACTTGCTGTGCTGTTGCTAGGAGCTGTGTATCCTGCTCATGGTAATAGTTTTCTAGTTTCTTATTTGCTATATAATGTAATGTTCACTCATAACCCTGGATATAACTCTTCTTGTGTCTGATGAATTCAAGTACCCTTTTTATCCTGTTTGACTTCCTAGTTGCCTAAATGGGTTTCCCATAAGAAGAAATAATTGCACTGCAGTAGATTTTGCTTTACTTTTTGGTAACTGTCCTAAAGAAAGAAAGATTTTATGTTTTAGAAAGATAATTCCTATGGTGTTATAATTAGCCTTTTGATTAACAGTTAAGGTTTTATATCCATGTAGCAATCACTGTTGCCTTTAAAGTTCTTTGATTATCATTCTTGGTAAAGTGAATTGCTAGTATTTTACAATGACTTAAAAGTCTGTTTTAATCAAATGTTTTGAGCCTTTTCACAAATGTTTTCCAACTCTAGATAATGTTAATTGTTTGTAAACTTCCTTTTTCTGTCAGTGTCAAAACTAGGGAGGATTTATAAACTTTTTTGTTTAAAATGTTGTTAATTCTTTAAAAGTACTACAAAAAGCATTCCAATAAGAGGCTCTAAATTTCTTAGCTTAAATGATTTTCCACATGTCTGACAGCAGTTCAATGCTTATTGATAATTTTATAATCTTGCTCTTGTGTTTGGTTTTTTTTTACTTGTATGTTCCTTAAAAGGTTTTAAATTTTGTATAAATGCCCATCCACCTCTATTCCTCCCTGTCTTAGAATATTTAATTATCTATGTTTTTTTACTTTAAGTGCTTTGGCCACAGGGTTTCATTGAGGGACAGAATGGAACAGGGACAGAGAGCCACATACCCTTAGCAACATTAACAACAACAGCACAGATAAAAGGTTGGCTTTTGATGCTGGCTCTGACAAAACTTGGCCCAAAGTGAGGAAATGTAAAATCCCAGACCCCTCTCCCCACCCCATTGTTTGAATGGATTCTTTCTCTTGGCCAAGAGGATTCCTTCAAAATTCCCTGCATTTCTGGCCATAGTGAAAGGGAAGTCCCAATTCCCTTCATTATACTCCATTCTGCTGATTCAAAAACTCAGAACCCAGGAATACTGATTTACTCAAGATCTAAGGGCAGTAAACCAAATAGTGGAGGATATTCATCCTGTCGTATTTAATCTTTACACCTTCTTAACTACTTTCTCTGGAAATTTTGCCTCGTTTTCAGAAATAGATTTGAAAGATGTTTTCTTTTGTATTCCTCTTGCTGCTGAAAGAAAATAATTACTTGCTTTTGAGTGGGAATGGATCTACTAGAATAAAAAGGAAGCCATTGGTTAATGGTCAGCCAGTTGGGTAAACCAGTTGGGTGAATATCATGTTACTTTGTTAGTTTATTCTATTGTAAGCATGAAAGCAGTGTCCACCATAAGTCTGGTGACCTTGTTGCTTATAGACTCTCATTTCCTAGTCTATGATTGCACTCTGATTATTAATCAATAAATTCTAATTGCCTGAATTTCGCTGATCAGGCCTGTCAGACTCAGATGGGAAACTCTTTAAGGATCAAAGCAGCTTAGTGAAATACTGCCAAAGCAGGATGAATATGCCATGGTTATCACCCATAAGATCATTGAAGCACCAGTCTTACCTCCAGGATGGCTGAAAACATATGCTCTGTTTGTCTTGCTTGTTTTATGGAGATTTTTGGTTTCCTGGCAAGACAACTCTTTACTTTGGATCTGTCAATCTATTTCTTCTTCCACTACCCACTGCTTGATTAGCTCCTTAAAACTATCTTCCTGAGTGACTATAGAAATATTATGATGGAGATTTCATCTGGAGGGCACCAGAACAATATTTCCCAGGAAGATTCCAGATGGGCATGGATGTTTCTTTGGATATACATGAATATCTTGGTGATGCTGAGAGGTGGAAGCTCAAGAGTGTACTAAGAAGTTTTAGTTGCAGGCTCAACATTTTTTTTTTCATCCTCATATCCAAACTGTACCCTATTTCAACAGGAAACAGTCAGATAAATAAATCTCCTGATTCTTCAAGATTAAGGAATGAATTTGAAAGAAAGAGAGCTTGAAACAGTTCTGTGAACAAATTTCCATGAGTCCTTATCTATTTCAATTCTCTTCCTCAACCAACTATTTGACCTTCTGTAATGTAAGAATTTCTGCAAGACAAAGGCAATTCCAAAGGCCTGTGGACAGACTTCCTAAGTAAGGCTCACCATCCCTCAACAACTGTCCATGCATGTAAACTCTTGTTAACTTCACCTCAAACTATCCTATGCACAAGACCCTTGTTTATTTCTCCCCTTTAAAAAAAAAAGCCCATACTCTTCATTTGGACAAAATCCAGAATTGAGGTTGCTTCTCTGGTTCTCTGAACAAGACATCGTTAGTATTAAAATTTCCTTTCTTTCTAGGCCAATGTTTTTCAACCTTCCTAATGCCATGACCATTTAATATAGTTCTTCATGTTGTGGTGACCCCCAACCATAAAATTATTTTTGTAGCTCCTTCATAACTATAATTTTGCTATTGTTATGAATCATAATGTAAATATCTTATATGCAGGATGTATTTAGGCAACTCATGTGAAAGGGTCATTTGACTGCCAAAGGGGTCACGACCCACAGGTTGAGAACTGCTTTCCCCAGCTATCCTCTTGTATGAGCTATTGGTTATTCTGTGACACAAACAACTGGACCCACACCAAAACCTTCTTTCAATTATTATAATGATATCATCTGTGTATCACAATTCTTTTATACACCACTATCATTTGATATTGAAAATATATATTGATTTTTTTTTTCTGTCACTATGAGTAGACTGCCCACACATCACCATAGCTTACAGCGATCTCAGTCTCTTAGGTGCAAAAGATCTTGCCTCAGCCTCCCAAGTAGCTGGACTCCAGGTGCCCATCACCATGTTTAGCTAGTTTTTCTATTTTTAGGAAAGATGGGGTTTCACTTTTGCTCAGACTGGCCTTGAACTCATGAGCTAAAACAGTCTACCTGCCTTCGCTGCCCAGAGAGCAAGGATTACAGGCATGAGCTACCATACATAGCCTGGATCTTTTTCCTACTACAATTTTTTATATATGTATATACATATACATATACATATATATGTGGATATATATATGTGTGTGTATGTATGCACATATGAATATATATGTCTATATTCACACACATGTGCACACATGCCTACATATATATTTACCATTGTAGAAATGACTATTAACATAACACTTAACAGCTTATTTTCATTTGAAAAATTTATTCATAACTTACTTTTAAAGAAAAATGAATTTTAACATCTTTTCATGAAAATAGAAGCAATATATTATGCTTCGAATGAGATTAACTAAACTTTATTTAATTGTTTATTTACTTACATCACTTGCACTTACTTTGTTCACTGACATAACCCAAGGGCCTAGAACAGTGACTGACACATAATACCATTTATTCATTATGTAAGTGAAGAGCAACTTTGTTGACTTGTTCGTTTAGTGACATATTAAAGACATAGCTTCTTTAAAACACTCAGGTCTCAAAAATTGCACTTACTGAGATTACAGATACATATTGAACTTCTTGACCCTATATGGTAAGAGGATAGAGAAACTGTGAGATTGTTCTCCAGTATCTCCCTAACACTGATTACCATTTGGAGCACATATTTTGTAAATAAATGAACAGGGATTAATAAATTTAAAGAGGTGTTTAAAAAAAACATGGAAACAGAAATGTTCATGGTTTTCTCAGGTAAAAATGAGTACCCTAAATGAATGTCAGGCAAAAATTTTTATGGGGCATGGAAGAGAAATGGAAATGGATGGTTAAGTTTCAGAAAGGTAAAGTCAAGGTGATGTTGTAAACCTTTTTACAGTGATGAGTAATTTCAATTTCATCCTAGATGTATTAAGAATATAATTTGTATTTGCAAGACTTCAAACCACACTGAGTTAAATTACAACTTATCTGACCAAAATGCTGAAACTATGATGAAAGTAAATTCTCTCATTAAAAGGAAAATGTTAAATTTTTGCTTTCTTGAAAAATAATTCTCATTAAAATGTTTTAAATGTCATCTAGTTCTTTAGATATATTAATTAGAAACAATGCCAAACACTTTTATTTTGCCTCACGGTCATCCTAATTAAAAAATATGTCTGATGCTCACTTAAATGTATGTTTTTTATATCTTGTCCAGGGAATGTACAAAATACAAGAGTATTTTGTATGTTAATGCTTAGAAAGTTCAGTGAACACATTAGGGTCACACACATGCACACACATGCACACACAGATGTGTGTGATATACTTTTAAATTTTCTTGAGTTCATGTTAATATTAAAAGCACAAAAATAGGATCTTGTTTCTATTATATGAATGCAGAGTATCTTTATTTCTTTATTAACTTTTTCCTTTTTTAAACCAAATTTTTTATTAAATCATAGCTGTGTACATTAATACAGTCATGTCTACAGTGTGCTGTTTTTATATACAATTTGAAATATTTTCATCAAACTGGTTAACATAGCCTTCATGTAATTTTCTTAGTTATTGTGTTAAGACATTTATATTCTACATTTAGAAAGATTCACATGTGCCCTTATATGATGAACCATAGGTGTGATCCCACCAATCACCCTCCCTTCACCCATCCTTCCCCCTCCCCTCCCCCTCTCTCCCCTTTCCCCATATTCTTGGGCTGTAATTGGATTATAGCTTTCCTATGAAAGCTATAAGTTAGTTTCATAGTATGGCTGAGTACATTGGGTACTTTTTCTTTCATTCTTGAGATACTTTGCTAAGAAGAATATTTTCCAGCTCCATCCATGTAAACATGAAGGCGGTAAAGTCTCCATCCTTCTTTAGGGCTGCATAGTAATCCATAGTGTACATATACCACAATTTATTGATCCATTTGTGGGTCTATGGGCACTTGGGCTTCTTCCATGACCTAGCAATTATGAATTGGGCAGCAATAAACATTCTGGTACAAATATCTTTGTTGTAGTGTGATTTTCAGTGACACATTAAAGAGATAGTTTCTTTAAAATACTTCTCAAAAATTGTACTTTCTTGGAGATTATGTACATATCAAACTTCTTTTTTTATTGCTTGGGATTCATTGAGGGTAGAAAGAATTAGTTTATACTAATCACATTTGTTAGATAAAGTCCTTCTTATAACTTCTTACCAGCCCCAAGATGTGTGCCATACACCATGACCCCCCATTCCGTTCCATCCTCCTCTCTCTCCCTCCCTCATTCTCCTACCTCTCCCTCTGTATTAGATCATCAACTGCCTTCATATTAGAATTGAATATATTGGATTCTTGCTTCTCCATTCTTGTGATGCTTTACTAAGAAGAATGCATTCCATCCCAATCTAGGTTAATACAGAAGTTGTAAAGTCTCTACACTTCTTATAATTATATTTACTTAAAAAATTGTGAGCAGAGACAATAGAAAATAAAGGTTTTTTATAAATGAATATAACATCTATATTAGGATGATATAAATAAAGGCCCAAAACTTGTGGTCCTAAGTAAGTTTAACTTCTGTTATCATTGACTGATTTGAAACTGGAATCATCAAATATTGTATTAATAAAAAGAGCTTGTCAGTTCAAAGAAGTAAACTTGAGAAGGGGCCGGGATCTTTTTCTCAAGGATCTTTGGACAGTCATACTAAATTCTGTACATAATAAACTTCTTGATGGTATGTGGTAGGAAGATAGAGAAACTGTGAGATTGTTCACCGATATCTCCCTAACACTAATCACAGTTTTGGATGCATAGTAGATACTCCAAAATAAATGTCAAAAATCCTTATAAATTTAGTTTATATAATAATATATGAACTTGTACACATTAATTAACATTCATCTATTATATATAATTAATTCCTAATATTTGTGTAGCACTTCTAACTTTTGTAAGTACTTTTCTAAGACCTGTCATTGGCTTTTAACAACTCCACAGCATAGGGCATTTTCTTTTTGCTAATTTGAACACATTAATTGACTTGCCCAAATTCACACAGATGTGCCACTAAAACTCAGATGTCTCTAACTTCTTTTTTAATGAAATTATTATATTCCTGACATGCTGTGCTCATATTATAAGAAATATGAACTAAGGAAATGGTTTCAGACCCACCTACTCTGTCATTATTCTCTAATATGGTTTCCACTCATACTGATAAAGTAATTCGAAAAGAATACCTAAATCCAATTTTGCCAGTAAGCAATCATGATTTCATCCACCTTTTACTGATAATTAATTTTGCCTAATCGTAACCCTAAAATAGTCATCTAGGTTTTGTTTTCTCTCTAAAGTTCTGTGATAGAGTCTTAATGTTTGATTTTGCCTACTACTCATTTGTTGCCCATGCTGGACCCAGTATCCAATCTTGGTGCATTTCATAATAAAAAATACCTGGAATGGGAGGGTTTGAGCCTACCTTTTCTTTTCCAAATCTCTTATCCTCCTCTTTACCTCAGTTATAAACCAAGCCACTTTATGTGTCGAAACACGTAAAACAGTCCTTGCAGTCTTTGCTCCATGTGATCTCTCCTCTGCTCAGAGAGGGATTGGTAAGTTTAGGTTGAATACTTTCCAGGCTATTTTTTTGTGAGCCTGTTTGGGGTCCTAAGATGGCGTCTGTAATGAGACTGATTTCTGAGCCTAGAAAATATGGCCAGAAAATAGGGGTCCCTGTCTAGCCCTGAGTGGAGTAACCTTATATCACATTCCAGGTCTCCCATACCTCTTAGGCAATCCACTCCACAGTCCTACCTTCCATTCTTCCTGCTATTACCCACACACAATATAGTTGTAAAAGTGGTTGCTCATTCTTCCCTAAACATAGCACATTTTTATATTTGTGTACCTTTGATTACGCTAACAGGTCTGTGCTTTCTTGTTGCTGTTTCATTTTTTTTTTTTATTCTTACCAATCTTGGAAATAATTTTTAAAACCATATCCTTCTATTTTCTATACGAATCTCCATAGAATTTTGCTCAGAATTCTCTATTTTTAAAAATTTTCTGGGCCTTTGATTTATCCTCCAACTCCTGGATACTAAGTTCCTTGATAGTATTTTGTGTGCACATCTCTCTAGTGTTCCTTCTTTTGTCCTGCATTGTATAAAGTTCTAAATGGTTGAGAAAATCTTTATATATCCCAATAAGAATGGGCAGTGCAGCTCTTGCTCTCTACTCCCAAAGCAATATTATCTATATTGTTTGGCTAACAGCAAGGGGGTTTTCAAATAAGTTGAACCTTTAATCATACCCTACATCTCCAGCTCACTCACCTGGGAACTCAAAAGAGGATTTGGCCTTCATTTTAGCAGGGGGTCTAAAGGGCTTTCTTTTAGCCTCCCATGAGACTTTTGATACTTTTTTTGAACAATGATCTTTAAATTATAGCCTCATCTAGGCTGCTGTGAGCACAAAACATGCCCTCAAATTACAAGTCTATTTGTGCTGGTCAGCAAGTGCATTTATTAGCATTAATGTATCAATTATTTTTAATTAGTTCTTAGAACTTCTCTTTCACCAGTAGTAAAATCATTAGTGGCAATTTGCAAATGAAAGTGATCACACTGTTTCTCTTGCCCCCACACAATAGAGCCTCTCATTATCTAACCCAGAAAACCATTTATTATTTCCTCTTATTTTAGTCTTTCTTTTCTCTCTATCTGTTTGCCTCACAACTTGTGGAAATCTTAACAATGTGTTGAAAGTTTTCTAATTGCTCTCATCCACCCCATACTGATATCAGGGTGAATTCTGGCCACCTCTATTCCTTTTTCTAGTTTATTTCTGAGTAGCTCAAAAAACAACACACACACACAACCAAAAACCCTGCCTTTTAGGACTCCCAGTGATTTTCTGTTTGAGGTCAGAAAGAAGGAACACTTTTAACTTCTATTTCCCATATCGTTTCAGATCCTAAATGATTGTTTCTCCATTTAAGGCAATTCTTAGCATGCTTTGTTTTAAAGTGATTAAGCTTGAATGTCATTTTATTATTTTTAAATGAATTAACAAATCCAAAAAAACACCTCTTAGCCAGAAAAGGTAGTTTATCTTTGAAGTAAACATATTACACAAATGCATACTAGAAATAAACTAATGTGGGATCAAAGATTTAATTGCTCCATATAAAAAGGGCACAGATGAACCTGTGAGCCAATAACCAAATTATAATTGGCTCGTTGAGCACTTAATTTAATGTTTAAATTCATTGAATTATAAATCGAGCTTAATTTACAAGAACTTAATTTTTTTAAGCTCAGTTGAAAATAGGTTAAATAAAAACACAGTATATATAGTTTGATAGAATAAGTTAGACCACCCAAAAGTTTTGGGGCTAAACTTTAATTTGACTTAAATTTTGGATTATAGTACAAAGACACCACAAAATTGTATGTGGTATTGAAGATTATTTTAATGCCTTTCGAGTCATGCTACAGGGAACAAATTGCAAACAATGAAACTACAGGTTACACATGCATACTTAGTAAGTCTTAGTCCCGGGGTCCTCAAACTTTTTAAACAGGGGGCCAGTTCACTGTCCCTCAGACTGTTGGAGGGCTGGACTGTGGGCCCCAGGATGAGTCAGCTGCTAAGCAGGACAGGTAGCGGTGACAAAAACACCTGGCAGGGCGGATCCAGATAAATGTCCTAGGCAGGCTGCATGTGGCCCCTGGGCCGTAGTTTGAGGATGCCTATCTTAGACACACAGCTGTCACTTACAACCAGGACTATCTCTAGTCACTTGAAAGTGAAGGAAAAAGTAGTGTATAAAATATTAAATACTTTAAATTTTTCCTTATTTATATTTCTAAAGAATATTAACATATGTGTTTATATGAATCTATATCACTTAATAATTTCAGGACACAATTCCTGAAAACATTTAACTGACTTCCTCTAGGTATAATTTGTGGAAACACCAGAATTAGAACTAAACTCCTCTGATTTCTGTTTCAGTTGCTCTCCATCAGAGTGCAGCCCCAACTCTCTCTTTCTCTGCTGGGTCCTTGGTCTCAGAGATTTGAAGAATGAATCCACAGATTATGTGAGTAAGCAAAAGGAAAGATTTTGTTGATACATAAATAAGCAAAAGAGGAGAACAGAGCCTCTGGCAATAGAGAGGGGACCTCAGTGGGTAGCAGCTCACCTGGCCCTTCTGTCAAGGGGGTTTATATACTGCTTTTCCTATGCTGCCTACAGGTGTGTTTTAGGGATATGGAATGACACAACCATTTTGTGGCAGGGGCTTAGGGGCCTGAGTTAATTTTAAAGTTGCTCTTGTGGAATGTGGTCTTTTTAGGGTGTGTTCTCTACTCTAGGAGTGGCAGCCCAGATGAGATACTGGTCAGGCTGGTTCTTACAAGGCTGTTTGTACCTATGCGTGAGGCTGATTTCTAAGCCTACTTAGGCCCAGAAAATGGGGGTTCCTTTTCCAGCCCTGAGTGGGGGGACACTATATCAAGCGTATTACTGTTACATAAGATACTATGTTCACTCCATTCAATATATTATTGGCTGTGAGTTTGCTGTAGATGACCTCTATCAGTTTAAGGAATGTTCCATCTAAGCCTATTTTCTTGAGTGTTTTTATCATGAAAGAATGCTGGATATTGTAAAAAGCCTTTTCCACGTCAATTGAAAGAATCACATGGTCTTTGTTTTTCATTGAATTTATGTGGTATTTTATAGTTATGGATTTGCGTATGTTGAACCAACCTTGAGTCTCTGACATAAGACCCACGTAATCATGGTTTATAACCTTTTTAATATGTCATATTCTGTTAGCTAATATCTTGTTGAATATTTTTGCATTGATACTCATTAATGATATTGGACTATAGTTTCCCTTTTTGTTGGGTTGTTTCCTAGTTTGGGGATCAGGGTGATATTTGCTTCATAGAACGTGTTGAGGAGGATTCCTTCCTTGTCTATATTTTAGAAAAGTTTATGCGTTATAGGAACTAGTTCCTCCTTGAAGGTTTGATAGAATTCTAATGTTAAACATCTGTGCCGGGGCTTTCATTTTCGGAGATTTATTTCAGTACTTGGTTTTGGTCTATTGAAGATTTCTAAATCTTTCTGGCTGAGTTTTGGAAGGTATTGTGCTTCCAAATAGTGGTCTATCTCCTCTACATTTTCATATTTCCAGGGATAGAGTTTTTTTGTAGTAATTGTTGAGAATCTTTTGTATTTCTGTGACATCTATTTTTATTTCCCCTTTATCATTTCTGATTATAGTTATTAAAGATCTTATTTTTCTGTTTCTGGTTAGTCTAGCCAAGGGTTTATCAATTTTATTAATCTTTTCAAAGAACCAACTTTCTGTTTCACTGATCTTTGGA
Source organism: Galago senegalensis (assembly GCA_963575145.1). Lineage (NCBI taxonomy): Eukaryota > Metazoa > Chordata > Mammalia > Primates > Galagidae > Galago > Galago senegalensis. Next base: position 1,456 of record CAUYTI010006602.1, on the reverse strand, counting down.
ATAATTCTTTTGTTTTCAGTTTCATTTAATTCTGTTCAATTTTGGTCATTTCTTTTCTTCTTCTGGGTTTGGGATTAGATTGTTCTTCCTTTTCCTATTGCTTGAGATGTCCAATTAGGTTGTTGACTTGCTTTCTTTCTGTTTCTTGATGAAAGCATTTAATGATATAAATTTCCCTCTAAAGACTGCCTTTCCAGTATTTCACAGGTTTTGATAGTTTATGGCTTTGTTATTGTTTTGTTCCAGAAATCTAATGATATTCTTGATCTTGTCTATGGCTATAAATCAGGATAAGGTTATTTAATTTCCATCATTTCATTTTAGTATGAGGATTTCTGTTGCTGTTGAGTTCAATTTTTATTTCATGATGATCTGGAATGAGAAGGATGCCCATTGTCTCCACTGCTATTTACCATAGTGTTGGAAGTCTCAGCGATTATAATCAGGCAAGAGAAGGAGATCAAAGGAATCCAAATGGGGATAGAGAAGGTCAAACTATCCCTCTTTGCAGATAACATGGTCTTATACCTACAAAACCCAGGGACTCAATTACAAAGCTCTTAGAAGTAATCAAGGAATATAGCAGTGTCTTGGGATACAAAATCAATACTCAGATATCAGAAGCCTTTGTATATACCAACAATTGTCAGGCCAAGGATAAAATCAAAAGCTCTATTCCTTTTATTATAGCACCAAATAAGAAAATATACCTTGGAATATATCTAATAAAAGCCTTGAAAGATATTCATAAAGAGAATTATGAAACTTTGAGAAAGGAAAAGGCAAAAGATGTCAACAAATGGAAGGACATACCATACTCATGGGTGGGAAGAATCAACATCATTAAAATGTCCACACTACCCAAAGCAATCTATAGATTTAATGCAATTCCCATCCAAACACCAATGCCATACTTTAAAGAACTTGAAAAAATAGTACTTTGATTCATATTAAACCAGAAAAACAAACACACATACAAACAAATATATATATATATATATATATAAAATACAGTTCTTAGAAAAAAAAAAAAAACTGGAGGCATCATGTTTCCAGATTTCAGGTTATACTACAGGCTATAGTGATCAAAACAGCATGATACTGGCATAAAAATAGAGATGTAGATCTGTGGAACAGGATAGAGAATCTAGAGAAGAATCCAGCCACATATTGTCATTTGGTCTTTGATAAGCCTAACAAAAATATACTGGGGGAAAGAACCTTTATTTAACAAATGGTACTGGGAGAATTGGTTATCTTCATGTAGAAGACCGAAACTGGACCTGTACCTCTCAACATTAAAAAAAAAAATTGATGGCTCGGCGCCTATAGCTCAACCGGCTAAGGCGCCAGCCACGTACACCTAAGGTGGCAGGTTCGAATCCCCAGCCCGGACCCGCCAAACAACAATGATGGCTGCAACCAAAAAATAGCCGGGCGTTGTGGCGGGCGCCTG
>CAUYTI010006599.1:0-17247 GCA_963575145.1 Galago senegalensis | reverse complement strand
TGAGGGAAAGGAAAAGAAAAAAAAGAAAAGAGTGACTAATTTTCACATAAATTGTATTTAATTTTGACCAAAGTACATTACTTGAACATTAATTTTTAATTCAACTTGTTGATAAGTTGTTTAGGATGTTGCATTCTCATTTATAAGTGAAATATGTTTGTAATTTCTCTTTATAATAATATATTTTTTCCAATTTTAATATCAGGTATATCCAGGTGAAATACAATGATTTTCAGGTAACTGAAACCACCACTTAGTAGTTGGCTAGAGAAGCTGAGATGTCTGCCTGAGCAGACGAGGCTTTCTGTCCCCCCACCCCTCCTGGTTGCACCATGATCTGCCACTTCACGTGCTCCACCACCCTACATCCCTGTTTACCTTTACCCGACCTTCCTAGGCTGTCATCTCCCCTCTCTCGTTTGTAACTTTGACTGCTGACTGTCGACTGCTGTGCATCCTTGCACGTATGCTCTGTTGTGTACCCAACAGAGAGATTCTGGGAAACAGGACAGGTGCCGCCTTGCTCTCATGCTGCCACCAGGCTCATGAAATGGTGGATCCCCTGACAGGCTTCCCAGTTTATGCACTAAGTTTTGCACAAGTTTCATGATTTCCCCAGTGCAATCTCCCTTGCTAGCCCCTGTCCCAGGTTGGGGGCCACTTGATGCCCAACACACTTTATACTTGTCTAGCATTTAACCCAAACTGCAAAAGCCCTACTCCACCTCCTGTCCTGAGCAGAGAGACCAGCATTTCAGGAGATAAAGTCTGAAAAAAACAAGGGGAAGCCAACAAAGGAACAATCAAACATGGTCGAGGGACATTTGGATCTGATTTCTTCTGCTTTTTTGTGCCCAGGTAAAATTTAAAAGATGTTTTCGGCATGAGTAAGATTTCCTCTGTAGTGCGACTAGCAGAGATGGACACGCCTTGCTTTATAGGAAATGTAAGAAGTAGTGGCCCCTGTCAGATCCAGCTGAGGAGCCGTATCTTCTGGGAAATCCTGGCCAGTCTAATAACCACCTTCTCTGGTTTTGTATCACACTGGATTAACTAAAAAATGTAATGTTACCTCATATATTTGTCTGTTCTTCCAGAAAAAGAACTCCTCATTAAAAAAAGGACTATATGACATATATCATTGTATTCTTAGCTTAGAATTTGGGGGTAGAGGAGCAAAATATTCAGAAAAAAAGTAGAAAATCTATATGCTGAGATAAAATCAAACTAATGCAAAATCAGTTATATTGGTGAGGCCTTGAGTTACACAGAAAAAAAATTCCCATTGCTCACAAGGCTTTATGGAAATCAATTATGGCCTTTCAGATACACTCTTTGAGCATGCTGAGGTTGTATGTGTGTGTTTGTGTGAGTACATATTTACATATTTCTCCTTTATCCCTCACTCAGAACTTCCCATCTCCGTGCATGGTATTTTTTTTTTTTTATCTCTGCTTTGCATGTAAGGAAACTACAACTTGGAGACCTGAAGTATAGTGAGCTAAATGGTGGCCCTCAAAGGTATCATCATGTCCTAATCCCTGAAACCAGTGTCACCACATGTAAAGTCTTTGCAGATGTCACTACATGAAGGACATTAAGATAGTTTATCCGTGATTCATTAGATGGGCCCTAAATACAGCCAATGCATCCTTACAGGAAGGAGGCAGAGTGAGGTGGGACCGTGTACAGAGGGGAATGCCGTGTGGAAATTGGGCAGAGGGACACAGAGACCCCCCTGGCTTTGCAGTGATGCAGCTACAAGCCAAGAGAAGCTAACAGCCACCAGAAGCTGGATGAGGCAAGATTCAGATTCTCCCCTACACCTTCAGGTAATGAGACCTTCCTTTTTTTCCCAGTGGTACTGAATTTGGTCTACCGATACTATAGAACCATGACAGAATACATTTGTTATTTAAAGTCACCCAGTTTTTGATAATATGGTAGAGCAGCCCTAGAAAACTAGTGCACAGAGTAACTGACCAGAAGTCCCACCATTACTGGCAGATCCAGAGCTGGATTCCAGATCTTTCTGATTGTCACACTGTCAGACATCACAAAAAAATTACACACGAACTTTTATTTTTGCTCATCAGGTTTTGTTAGTGTTTGTGTATTTAATGTGTGGCCCAAGACCACTCTTCTTCTTCCAATGTGTGGCAGAGAATAAAAAAGATTGGACACTCCTGGGAGGCCCTATTTGAGTAGGATTTAGTGTTTCCAAGGTCAGCGGAGAAGAAGGAAACAGATAAGAATGGACAGGCCATTGAAAAGGAAAGATGACTGGTTAATCTTTCATTCACTCAGCCACCATCCAGCTTCCACTCCCCACTTGTTTTCCCTAGAAAATGACCTGTTAAATGCCCCTTCCCTCTTCCTATCCTCCCTCCTATTTCTTTCTTCTTTGGCAGGTCTTGGAGAAAACTGAACATATAAACCTAATTGCTCTACCCATTAATTCTACATTAATCTTCTTTGAAATTAGGGGTTGTGAGGCACCAGCTGAGTAAACCACAATCTAAATCATTGCTTTGGTTTGAAAGGATATTATTGAGTGAAGAGAAAAAGGAAAATTATTACACTAGAAAGCGGTTAGAATGTGGAGGCTTTTACCAGATTGAACGCAAGTTTATATTTACTTTTTAATGGACTTTCAGTCCCTTCACAGGCTTTTAAAGGCCTCCAGCAGCAGGTGGTCTGTGACTTCCTCGCCCTAGGAAGGTTCCTATGGTGAACTGTTTTTGCTTTATCTCAAGTGCACAGAATCCGCCATGCAAGATAGTCTCGTGATCTGGATTTTAAAGGCGGTGTTTTCTAATGTCTCCTCATTCGGGGAGCAGTTTACAGTAGAGAATTTGCAGATGCACTTTAGCAAATGAGATTCACTTTGCCCATAATTTACTAAGTGCTTTGGTCAGGTTTTTATATTGAACTTTATAAAATGCTTTTTCTTCAATGATTCACATGTAAATAGAGATTTTCTCTTTTGATGGTATCTTTAGATTTTCTGCAATCAAACTGTTATCACAGTCCTTAATCATACCCTATTTGGGGTTGGCTATTATATTTTTGACACATGGTTTGATTTACCAATTTTGTAAAGGAAGTATATATGTGTGCGTGTGCATTTGTGTGTGTGTGTGTGTAGAGTTAAAGAAGCTGACTTTTATTTTTTTTCTGAAACTGAATTCTGTGGGCTTGCCTTCAAGGTTATGCCAAAAGAGATTGAAAAACTTTCTCTTCTTTTTTATGATTTCAGAGGTGATTGACTTAAACCTATAACTGTTACTGTAAAACACCTACAAGGCTATCTGGGCCTGCTATTTATTTCGAATGGCTATACGATTATTGCAATTACTTTTTTTTTAAAGTTTAGGTATTCTATTTATCATTACCAGCTTTAGAAAGATGTACTTTCTTGGAATTCGTCCATTCTGCCTGTATCTTGGTAATTATTGGTTAAAAATTTGTTGATGATATTCTCTCATCGTAGTTCACATGCCAGTTTTATCCATAGCTCTGCCGTGTTTCATGTACAACATTAAATATTTGTTAACCTCTCTCTTTGTCCTTGATCAGTGCCGTCGTATTTGGGTTATTGTTAATCTATTAAAGGAATCAAGTTTTGGTTTGGTTGATCTTCCTAGTTCTTCTTCATTTTCTATTTTATTGAGTGCCACTGTTGCTTTTATAACACACTTTCTGTGGTTTCTAAGGATATATTCTGTGTTCTTTTTGCAACTACTTAAGTTCTAGGTGACATTCCTCACCTCCCACACCTGCCTTCTATAAATACAGGTAGATACTCCTCCCTTTTCAAATAAAAACATTTGTGGTTTTGTTACTTGAATTACAACTAAATACTTAACATTGTGTGGTTTTCAGTTAGGACAAGGAGCATGAGCATGAGCAATATTATTAGAGAAGAATGGAACCAAGTATTTCCCAGCAGGACTGGTGCAGATGAGGCACACCTGGGGAAAGTTCCAGGCGGTGCTATGCTGGCAAGCAGGGATGTGGTATGAATGAGCTGATTGTCCTCTCTCTGGGTACATGGCTATCTCATGGCCACTTATGGTCATTGACATGCTAATGCCAACTTGTTGGCACTTTAGGGAATGTCAGTCACCTCTCTCTGCCCTAATGGTGAGAAATTACCCAGAAGTACCAAAAGATGTTCCTTTAAGATAAAACTCCCAGATTACCCCAGGATAGAACCTATTTCCTCAAAGACCCATGAAAGGAAGCTCAAAAGATGACAAGATTGCCAGGTCCAGGTTCTGATGGAGTCACACAAGTCTTGGGGCTTGATCCCTTATCATTGAATTTCTCTGACCTTTGTTTCCTTCATCTCAAATGTATGTTTTATATCATTTCCTGCATCATGGAATAACACACACCAGCTCCATCCCTCAGATGAAGGTGCCCTGGTGAGAGCAGAGAGCAATGTGTAGCATGACACCGCCCACGCCATTATTTTCACTCGAGGAGAAAGCAAAGCAGCTTAATTTGCCAGCAGGAAATAGCATCATACACTAGGAAGCTCTGACTCACACTTAGACGCACAATGTCCGTGAATCGATTGTTTTAATCCTAGTGAGTTGTTTATGTGTGTCTGTAATTTGACAAGTAAGGGAATGAGGGGAAATTATTCCTGGTTAATATATTCTGTTAGAAACACATACAATTTTCAATCTACTTAAAATTCTTAGAAGCATCAAACTAGCTATCATAAAAGCAATAGTTGAATTGAATTTGGCCTTAGTTATTAAGACTCCTGATTTCACAATAAATTACAGCAGTACGTTCTTGATGACTCTCAAGCAGAAAAGCGATCTAAAAAGGTTTATACCTATCGAGAGTGTCACAATCTTTTTGGTGGTCTATCTGTCACTCTCTCACCTGGCACAGCTGTAAAGAAGTCGGTGATGAATCTCACTTTATTGTTACCATGTTAGTCACTTTGAAGGATGCAGTTTCACTAGAAAGTAAATTCTTTAACGTTTTTGCTGAGCCCACATCTTGAAAGAACTGCTAATCGGATTATGCTCAGTCCTAAAACTGAAAGTAAGGTTTCAGTAATTGCATGTTTTTCACAGCTCGCCATCTCCCTGGTTACATTTGTGGCAATAAGTCAAATGGACATAGATCTGGTGATTAGAAATCTGTCATGAACACATTACATGGTGATAGGATTATGGGGGGGCCCAAAGAGGGTGCGCTGGACTCCCAGCTTTCCTTTTACTCTGCCAATCATTTACTCGTTCAACAAATAGTGGTTATAAAGTTGTTGTGTCTGGCCCTTTGGAATATGAACCATATGAGCCCTGTCTTCAAGTATCATAGTGTGTAGAGGAAGATAGACCTGAAAATAAATAAGGAAGGACCATAAGGTTAGTCCCCCTGGAGGAAATGCCTAGCAAGGCCTCAGGCAGAGATAAGAAAAGACAGGTGAGGATATGATCAGGTGGAATCTTAAGAGAATAAATATGGCAGAATAAATGTAGAAGAACATTTACTGCTGACAGATGGAACATATGCAGAAGCCCAAGGAGATGGCGGAGATTGTTTAATTTAGAACCTCAAGTGACACTTTGCTGTCTTAGGAAGTTCCGTGTGGAGGCAGTGTCACGCAACGAGGCCTCAGCTGTGGCATTCACATTGGCACCTTGGTATTTAGACTTGTGCTTGACCTATATATGTTCTGGATACCTATTTGATCCATGGCATTAGAAAAGACCTGGGTAAAAAGACATGGGGGCAGACAATTAAGTTTGAGAACTTATCCTAGAAAACGTGCTCCATGCCCCATTCCTGAATATCACTAGTCACCGGGTGGCCAAGGGGAGGGCTTCAGAAGTGACAGCAGTGATACTCAGCAATGACGAGGATGAGTTTGTGAACTGAATTGTCCGGCCTCATATCAGTTCTATAACTGGCTGCCACTGAATGGCTAGGTGTCCTTGGGAAAATTACTTATTTAGTATCTTCTTGAGTAAGATGAAAGTATTTGGTTTTATGAACGATTATCAGATACCTATATAGTCTTTGAAACCTTCCAAACTGTATTCATTTGCAGTTAAAAATATACAGGCAACATCAGTATAACAGATTTTTAAAAGGCTTAAGGAGGTCTCACAAATCAATAATTAAAAGACAACTGATCTGAGAGAAAATGGGAAAAAATACAGTTAGGCAATTCAGAAAGGGTGAACGTAAATGGCTAATAATGACATGTAAAGATTCTCAATCTTACTAGTACTCAGGAAAATCCAAATTAAAACCACAGGAAATTTCATTTCATATCCATCCAGTTGCTAATAGATAAAACTTGTAACCTTTCAAACGCTTGAAAACGCCCAAGGAGACCCTTTGCTTACGGAGAGTCAGTAAGTTCATCAATGCGTTGCTTTGGAAAAAATACAGAAATACTTTTGCAGTGTGACTTGTAAGTACGACCCTTCCTTCCTGCAGAATCCCCCAAGGAAACATATGCATGGAAGTTCCCAGAAATACTGTCTACAGTAACAAAACATGAAATAAACTAAATATCGACCAATACGAAAATGAATAATACAAATGTGGCCTCTTCTTCTTTGATTCAAAGGAATCAAAGCTGCATGTATCACACAGTCAAATTTCACAGTTTTAATTTTGAAGAAAAAAGTTTCAAAAGAAAAGATTCAGAAATCTAAGGAAATAATGAGTGGGATGGTCAAAGATTTATGAATAAAGATGCCCATCATTATCGACAAAACCATGAGAAAACTATAAATGTTTGAAAGTATGAATAATTATCATAAATACACAAAATATCCAAGTTTGAAATAAATATTATTACATGGTGAATTATGTTTTAGGTAATTGCTTAAAAAAATCAATATTCAAAACTGCATATACAACATGAACCTAACTTTATTAAGAAATTTTCAAAAAGGGAGGGCACAGTGGCTCACATCTGAAATCCTAGCACTCTCGGAGGCCAAAGTAGGTGAATCGCTTGAGCTCAGGTATTGGAGACCAGCCTGAGAAAGAGTGAGACCTCATCTCTGCTAAAAATAAAAAACTAGCCTGTTGCAGTGGTGGTTGTGCACACATATAGTCCAAATAGTCCGGGCTACTTGGGAGGCTGAGACAAGAGGATCACTGGATCCCAGTAGTTTCAGGTTGCTGTGAGCTATGACTCTATAGCACTCTACCCAGGGTGACAGAGTGAGATTGCATCTCAAAAAAAAAAAAAAAGAAAGAAAGAAAGAGAGAAGGAAGGAAGGAAAAAAGGAAGGAAGGAAGGAAGGAGAGAAAAAAAAGAGAAAGAAAGAAATAGAAAAAAAAAGAAAACAAAATTAAAAAAATAGAAGGGAAAACATTGGATCAACATATCAGTAGAGTGATGAAATTATGAGTGATTTTATGTTCTTCCTTATACATTCCTGCAAAGCTTCAAATTTCATGCCATAATTATTTGTTAAATAAAATATTTAAAAGGTTATATTTAAAAACAAGAATAGTTTCACTATAATGCTATTTATATACATTTCAAAACATCCTAAACAACGTTATATATTTCTTTGGAATACATTTATACGTGTGTGTGTGTGTGTGTGTGTGTGTACACATACACACATGGGCACAATCAGCCTCTCCATCTACAGCTTCTGCAATGGGGGAGTCAACCAATTGCAGTTCAGACATACTCGATAGAAAAAAAGTTGCATCTGTACTGAACATGTACAGAATTTCTTTTTCTTTACATTATTCTTTAAACAATTTAACAACTATACTCTGCATTTATATTGTACTAGGTGTTACATATAATCTAAAGATGAAGTAAAGTATATGAGTGGATGTGCGTTGGTTGTATGAAAATGCTGCCATTTTATATAACGGGCCTCAGCATCTCAGGGGGCTCTGGAACCAAGCGATGACTGTAGGTGTGTGTATGTCACATGTATACGTGTACATGCAGGCATCTGTGTGTATATATAGTTATGAACATACACATAAAATATAAGCAGGGATGAGAATGTTCACCACCAAGTTAAGGATGGAGTTTTATCAGGCTAGAGGAAGGGAGAGAAAATCAAGGAAAGTTACACAGGGAGCTTCAGGGCTATTTTTAAGGTAGGCCTCGAACACATAGGTTATATTATTATTTTCTACCATTTTCAGATACGAATAATTTCATAATAAGATAAATAAGCAGCAAAGGCCAACTGTGGTGGCTCACACCTGTAATCCTCACACTCTTTGAAGCCAAGGCAGGTAGATCACTTGAGTCCAGGAGTTTGAGGTTGCTGATCTAGGCTGAAGCCATAGGACTCTAGCCTGTGCAACAGAGTGAAATGCTATTTCAAAAAGAAAGGAAGAAAAATAAGGAAAGGAAAGATAAATACCAGCAGCAGACGGTGAGAGCTGCTGCAGCTGAAGCAGGGAAGTACACAGCCTCCACCTGTCCCCCACCCACCCAGTGTAGCCCCCGAGACAGACTTTACCAACACTTGACCCGAGCATGTTCACATTCTCCCCATAAGCCCTCTGTCTCCACTGTTTTAATTTTGTTTTCTGAAGGCATAAGATGCAGAAATATTGGTTGACTTTTCCCGGTGCTTCCATCATTCTTTAGCCCTCACAAGGCACACTGTGTGAGCAGACATCCCCATAGCTGTAGAGGTAGGTGGGCCTCCAGGTAACTGAATGCATACACTGAAATTGGGCGAGGTGGCACTCACCCGGTGTCCCAGCTACTGGCAGGCTGACACCAGAATTTCTTGAGCCTCGGAATTCGAGGCTGTAGTGAGCTATGGTTGTACCAGCGCACTCCAGCCTGGACCACAGAGTGAGACCCTTTTCTAAAATATAAAATTAAAATGAATAGATAAACAATTTAAAATAAGCAACATATAGACTATGAGACAGGCTCCCTTGTCCCAAAATGAGGGCTTTAATTCTAGTTCAGAACCTGTCAGTTAATAAACATGTAGATTTCATTTGTACAAGATGAGGGGATAAAATTTCTTCAAATTCAGAACTTCTGTTCCTTTATGCTTTTTTCTGACAAAATGTTTATGGATTTGGGTACCATAATGGAGAAAATAAAACAGAAAGTTCCAGTGCCTCAACTGGGAGGGATGACCTGGCTTTAGAGCAGAACTTCCAAGGAGGATGGTGAATAGTCAGATCCAGTTTCCATGTGGTTGGGTGTGCTCACATCTGATCTGGGGCTTCGTCACATCTGAAGGGCATCAAGAGCAGTTTCTGAGCAGTTGGAACCCTGTTAGTAATAAAGTAGGGGGTTTTCCTTCCAGAATGTTCGTGGTCCTTACTCATTAAGACTTTCAAGTAAGAGGAGCTGATGTGGGCCACGCAGGCTTCTAGAAGGCCTAATAGGCAGAGTGGAAAGCTTTGTGGGAAGTGGGAGAGAAGAGTGGAAACCCGGTCATATGAACTAGGCTCATGTTTATTTCATGAAGCCTGGAATAAAATAGTGTGCTTACCATTCAGGTCGTGACACTTAGCACAGGTGCCCCTGACTTGCCTTCCTCTATGACAGAGTTGTAATAAACAGCCAAGCTGGGAGCCCATGAGATGGTGGACACGGTGTATTTAGATCTAAATTCTAGGCCTGTGGTTCTCAAATTTCACTGCGATTACAAATTATCCAGTAAGGTTTCCTTTGAGCAATACATTTTCAGAAATTAAAATGTTGGTTTGCTGTGGGGTAAGGGAATGGAGTTCAAGAATTAAACTGGAAATTGAAAGCCAACATTCTTAGAGACGAGAATTACAGAGAAATTAACTCTAAAATATATGTATGTATGTATATATGTGTGTGTGCGTGTATATATATGTTCATATATATGCACATATATATACATGCATATATATTCCAGTTCAATTTTTGGCTGCCTCCTAAGCTATGGATGTATAAGATAAGAATCCAAAAAAATATAGAAGGAAACAGCTAGCAGGATAAAGTGGTGAGGAGAAATTTTACTAGTCACTTCTTCTGGGGAAATTGAGACTGGAATTTTAAGATTTTTTTGAGGTTAAGGCACCTTTAGAAACTCCACGAGCTTTTCTTTAAGACCCCAGAACTCTTGCCATATAAGTGAGTCCTGCACCTAAGAAGAATCAGGGTCTAGGAATAAGGCATAGCCTACGAGCAAGAACAAGTGTGAAACACACCTGCCCAGTGGTTACACAGCTGACAGCAATGCCATGCGGCCTGGTCTACTGCGCTGGGAACTGTGTCTGCCACCTCTCAGAAGGAAGAGGTCTTTTTATGTATATGTTTACCCCCTTGTTAAATAATAATTATAAAAAACCAGTCTGGATTTAAAAGGCCCTTGATCAGAACCAGGAGAAACAATAGAAATTAGTCACAAAGTTGATTCCAATTTTAAAGTTATCAGGCAGAAATTCTTAAAAGAAAAAAGAAATTATTATTATGTTCAAGATTACAGAGGGGAAAAAAAAGATTGAGAATTATCAGCACCATGCCATCCAGGGAAATATGATGCTCAAATCTCCTTTCAAGAGAGAACTTGCAACTTAGGGGCCAACCTTAAAAGGAATGCTTGATAGATTAGGTTTTATTGATTTTAAGAAATTCTTTTAATCCAGAATTCAGTCAACAGTCAAAAGTCAGGCCACTTTCTAGCAGACGAAAATATGCATCTATCTAAAAAACTATTCATATCCACCAAATGTGCAAAACTATTACAAATGAATGAGAAAAAGGCAGATAACTCAAAACTCAATTAAAAAACATGAGCAAAACACTTGAACAGGCCCTTCTGAAAAGAGGGTACCTAAGGACTAAAAAGTGTAGACGCTCAACTTTATCAGTTATTAGGAATATGTGAATTAAAATCACAATGAGACGACTCTTCACACCAGGTTTTGGCAAAAACATGGAATATCTAGAAGGCGTATATTTGTAAAATAGGTGGGATTGAATTGAAAATTGAAAAACTAGTCGTATCTAGTAAGTCCAAACATATGCATAATCAGTGACCGTGTGATTTCACTCCTATGTAAATATGCAAAAGAAAATGAAGGCAGGGGTCTACCAAAGACACGAATGTTACTTACAAGAGAAATGCACACTGGCTAACGGAAATGAGCCTGCATAAAACACAAAGGCTTTCTGGAGCCAGAAGGAAAACACACCGACTCCTTTAGTCCCAAAGATTCTGGAGCGGTCACCCTATAGGTGAGATGATATTTGAAGCTTTCAGTCATGGACTAGCTTAAATGTTGGGATGGGACAGAATGGTATGTGCCATTCTGAAAACCAAAAACTGGTTTTCAACCTGAAGTAAGTCCAGGAAGAGCTGGTCTGGGCAAAATATTACCATGGTGTACTCTGAGCCTCTCTAAGATGAAGCTCACGTAATATAGAGTCAGACAGATGAGGATCACAGGAAAAGGAGCACGGGGGACTCCAACAGCCAGCTTCGGTTCTCCTTAGATGCTTGTTTAGTGCCATGCCACCTTATATAAGGCTGCTTTCTCATGCCATGGAGTACATGCTTCACGTGAGGAGTGTTCATAATCACCATCCCAACGTTACTCAGGTGTTTAAACCATGTGTCACATTAAAGCAAGAAAATACTAGGTCAGAATACATGAGATTTCCCAGAAGTTACACAAAGTCTCGTGGGTACCGTCAGGGTTTCTGAACTTTGGCACAGCTGTGACTCTCAGTGTTCTAATCTATAAATGGGGACAAACGTAGTTGGCCTTGTAAGATGGATGTGAGGATCAAATAAACGCATGTATTTCAGTGAGATTTGAAAACACATAAAGGATTTCTGTGACATGCCTACCAGAACCAGCTATAAAAGAGCATGTCTGTGCATGGCACGGTCAAGGCACGTGGTATCAGGGACCATTTCAGTTTTCCTGTGACTGTGGGAAAACTGTCCTTTATTTATTCTCCAATACAGATAGGCTGACCTTCAGGTCTACAAGTGTAGACAGGTATTTTAACTTATGTAAACATAAACAGTTTAACAAGGTATTCCTGCAGCCCCATCATGCTATCCTGAGCTGTACCGACTATGTCCCTCCAGCGCCTATCGCCAGCACCTCCTGCTGGGCCCCTGGAATCCTCTTAGAATGTGGCAGCATCTTCAGATGCTATGCTATTTTGGATTTTTGCAGGGCTCATTTTTGTGAAAGAACTGCATCTTCCCATAGGATTAATCTCTTGGCAGCTAATTGAATTCTGGATAGGTACCTGACCCCAAATGGGCCAATTAAATGGGTATTGACAGGACCTGACTCAGTCTGGTCAATCTCATATGGATTCTTCAAACTGAGTAGATAAGCCTCTGAAGCTCTTCGGTGGCCTGCATACAGAGAGAGCAGAGAAGCAGGGTGAGGGAGGCAGAGACAAGAGACAGAGGTACGACCATGACAGTTTTACAGCCAGTTCCCAGTCCTAGTTCCCAGGCAGCCCGTCTGCATTCCCGAGTTCTGAGAGATAACCCTGTTTGCTTTTAACAAATTCCCGTTTCATAGTAAGCTAGCTAGCTGGCTTCTGTTACTTACATATTAGAATCTTGACTGAGGTTCCCAGGATATATTTTCCCAAATGTTAAAACTCTAACTAGGTAATGGTAATAGTAGAACACAGTTGCTTTTGTGAATTTTTGCACAATTTCACATTCTTTTATGAGAAAAACTGATTCAAGTTTCAGTGACTCATATATATTTTGAAGAACTCGTCTTTGAAATGTGAAGACTACCTGTTCTGTTTTTACTATTATTTCTGCCTTCCTTTCAAATGAGTACAATTTTTTTTTAAAATTTACTTTATAAATAACATAAGGCATAGAACTAATGCCTCTATGCCTAGTCTGGCAACCCATCTTGGGTTGAATCAGGCCCTCTTAATTGGCATTTCCTAGAAGTCATTAAAATGTTAGTTAAAATGTTTTAAAAAGGAAAACAAACCGAAAAAAGTAAAATGCATTATAATTTTTGACAGGTCCCTCTACTTTTTTCCCTCTACTTTCATACTAATACAATTTTTAAAATAAAAAATGTTCAGACTGGAATTCCAGCTTTGTTTCATTTTGTTTTAAGGACTAATTTCTTCACGTATCGACCAAGGGTTTATTTTTTAAACTGTAAATTGGCAAATTATAGTTGAATACATTTATGAGATACAAAGTGATACTGTGATTTTAGAATAGACACAGAATAGTAAAATCAAGTCAATTAACATCCATCACCTCAAATACTTATCATTTTTGTGGTGAGAACATTTGAAATTTAGCAATTTTCAAATGTAAAATACATTATTATTTACTATGTTCACACATCTAAATATTATCTAAAGTAACAAAAGATTAACTCCTTCTGTCTAATTGGGCTCTGTACCCTTGACCTTCATCCCTCCCTTCCCCCAGCCTCCCTGTGACAATTGTCATTCACTCTCTACTTTCTCGAGTTTGATTGTTTCAGGTCCCACATGCAAATGAGAACACGCAGTGTCTGTCTTTCTGTCCCTGGTTATTTCACTCAGCAAAATATTCTCCAGTTCCAACCATATTGTCCCAAATGATAAAATTTCTTTCTTTTCAAGGCTGTATAGCATTTCGTTGTGCCCCACGTTTTCTTTACCTGTTCTACTGGTGGAGCCTTGGGTTGAGTCCATAACGTGGCCGTCATGGATAGCACTGCAGCAACCCTGGGCCTGCAGATCTCTTTCTCATGCTCATTTCGGGTCTCCGTGTCCCTATCCAGAAGGGAACTGTTGGATCATAGGACACTTTGTAATTGTTTTGAGCAGACTCTTTACAGGTTTCTGTAATGGCTGGACTAATTTATATATCTACCAACAGTTTTCCTTTTCTCTGCATTTTCCTAACATGTAGCTTTCATATTTTTAAATTAGAGTAGGTGTTTTTGTATCCTCTTGATCACCGTGTAATGGAGTATTGCCTGAATTCTCTCTCTCCCTCTGCACCCTTTGAAAACTATGGATGCCAAAATTCAACACAATATTTAGATCCACCTTAAAGCCTGGCAAGGGTTCAAAACAGGATTAAACAATCAGTATGAGTGAAAGATCCAAATTTATGATTATGATTTTTCCACAACAACAACAAAGAAATGATTAATAGAGTGAAGTGACCGACAGTTTGTGGCAGGGCTTTGCCCCTTGGTGAGTAGTCCTTATTTAGGTCGTTTAGCTGAAGGACGGCATTCTTTGCACACTTCCCAGAGTTGTCTGCTCTCCATTTGCAAAGGTTCTTGTTTTGAACTACATGAATCTCTCATTCCGGCAACTTTCCAGCCCGTTAGCCAGGAGGTCATCTGAGTCATGTAACTTGTTCCGGTGTGAGCTGTCAGGGCTCCCCACTGCCACGAGCTGAGCACAGAGATGTGAACTCATTTAAAATGTTTATCACATTTTATGATTTTAATTCATTTTCTATACCTGTAAGGTTACCAGGGTATTTGTTGGAGTATAAAAGGACACAGGGACCTTCCAATGATGAAGTAATTTAATACTTTTGGTAAAGAAATTTTCTCAAAAATATTTCCAGCTACACACTGCTCAAGAAACAAACATTCTCGCTGGGTGTAGAGAGCACTCAGCTCCTGCCAACCGTACAGAAGCAAAGCGCGACATTTCTAAAGCTTTCTAAGGACGAGTGGGTAAAAAAAAAAAATCCTGCATGAAAAGTTCCCTTTATGAAAATTAAAAATCATAGTAAAACAAAAAGCCATTGGTTTCCTCAGTGCCTTGTACGTATCTTCAACACCTGGTAGTGAAACCCTAGAATTATAAGCTAAGCAGCCACGCCACTTAAAGACCTTTCCAGATAAGCCCTTCAAACCTCTCCTTTTACTATAAAATGTATTCTTCTTTACAGAGTTGTAAAAAGGGACAGTAAAATAATACTTCATAATTTCATTACTTAAGCACCCTTTCCTAATGGTATCCATGCAATTAAGTAAAATACGGTTTAAAAAGGCAACATTTTACAGAAAAGTACTCCCCAAATGGATTCTGATGATCCATTTCCATTCTTGCTTCCTAGAAGCCCCGTAACTATAGTTATCTATACTTAATTATGTACTTGAAATGTGCTTAAATATTCTCACCATAAAGACAAAAGTCAGCGAGGTAAGCTGACTGATGTCTTAACTGACTTGATTGCGGTAATTATTTTACAAAATAATTATCACATCATTACATTTTGTATCTTAAATTCATGCAATCTTATTTGTCATTGGTACCCTGATGGAGTTGGAAAAAATTAAAAACAGAAATAGCATAAAAAAATAGTTAATATTCCTGAGTATGGTTACAGGGACAAACAAGTATTTTTTTAATAAAAACAAATAGCACTTTTTAAAATTTAATAATAATACTTTCCATCTTAGACATTACAAACTGATTTAATTATTATTCCTTGAAAACATGCCGTTAGGTCTGGTGACCATAATTATTCTCTTTTTTCTTTTTCTTTCCTCTAGACATCTCATATCAATTCTCATGTTTATTTTTCAAAATAGATTTTGGTATTAATATTATTTTGTCAAGTGTGTATTTCTTCCCATTACAAAATGTGTGTGTGTGTGTGTGTGTATAATTTGGATTACATTTAATTTACACTCAAAAATAGTATTGGTGCTTCCAATGTCATTGGTGAATAATTTTTATTTCCTTTCCAGTAGGCTTGAAACATTTTATTTCTTTATCTTTATTCCATTGCAAAGACTTTGTGGACAATGCTGGATAGAAGTCCTAACAAACATTTTCAATTTGGTTGCAAACCTGAAAGGAAAGAGTTTAGTATTTTCATACTGGATGTGGTGTTAGCTAAAGGTTTTTGGAAGATATGCTTTCTTAGATTGAGATACTTTCCTTCTGTTAGGAGTTTGCTGATTTTTAATAGCACTCTCTATTGAGATAACCATATGGCATTTTTTTTCAATCTGTTAATGTAGTGATCTGCATTTATTGATTTTTGAATGTTAAACTAATCTTTTCAAGGTTTCCTGACATAAATCAAATTGATCATGATATATTATCCCATATACAGTTTTGAATTTGATTTATTATAATGTTGTTTAGGGTTTTGAACTATGTTCATAAGAAATATTAGCCTGCATTTTTTCTTATAGCATTCTTTCCAGATTTTACTATCAAGGTCATGCAAACCTCAAAAATGAACTCAGCTGTTTTATATCTTATTCTTTTTTCTGGAAGAGTGTATGCTATTTCTTCTTTTAATATTTGGAAAAGTTCACCAGTGAAGTCATCTTTTCCAGGAATTGTCTTTGTGACAAAATGGTTAATCTCACATTTCATTTTTTAATAGCATAGGAATATTCAGATTTATTATTCCTCCTCATTTTAGTCTTAGTGTTTTTCAAGTGATTTGCCTATTTCTTCTATAGCATAAAATTTATTGGCATCACATTGTGGACAATTGTGGCATATTGTATTATTATTTTAAGCTACTGATGTTTGCTTGTTTGTTTGTTTTTGTTTTTTGTTTGTTTGTTTGTTTTTTAATTGTATTAGACAGAGTCTCATTCTGCCACCCAGGCTAAAATGCTATGGTGTCAGCCTAGCTCACAGCAGCCACAAACTCCTGGGCTGAAGTGATCCTTCTGCATCAGCCTCCTGAGTGGCTGGGACTACAGGCACCTCCTACAATGCCCACCTAATTTTCCTATTTTTTAAAATAGAGATGGGGTCTCACTCCAG
The DNA here is from genome assembly GCA_963575145.1 of Galago senegalensis. NCBI lineage: Eukaryota > Metazoa > Chordata > Mammalia > Primates > Galagidae > Galago > Galago senegalensis. The sequence goes on along the minus strand of CAUYTI010006599.1, from coordinate 506 downwards.
GATGGTCTGGAAGGTCTCAAATGCCTTGGCTCAAGTGATCCTACTGCCTTGGCCTCCCACAGAGCTAGGATTACAGGGATGAGCCACAGCACCTGGCCAAAGCCACTGAATTTCGATATAGCTTATTCTGTAACAGTGAAACAATAAAATAAAATAAAATTTTGTAGTTAGCCTGCAAATGTACATGAACTGGTTAGTTTGTGTTTTCTCTTCTTTCTCTTTATGTCTTGTTAGAGTTGTAACACATTTGTTGAGATTTAGCACATTTATTGAGCTTTCAAAAAATCTTTTTTTTTCGTCTGGCTACTGTGTGCCTGCTTTCTATGTCTCTGAATTTTCCCTTTTATTTATTATCACCTTCCTTTTACTATGCATGGTTTTGATTTGCTGTTTTCTGTCAGGGCCCAGGACTGGCCAGGTCTCGGGCCCAGCTTAGTTCTGGACATGGACCACTAAGCTACCTTGCTCAGGAACAGTTTCTTGTAGGTGCTTGAGGGCTATCTACT